>VZTO01016479.1:0-16471 GCA_013400615.1 Syrrhaptes paradoxus | reverse complement strand
AACGTCCCTGCTGCTTTGGTTGTAACCGTAACTCAAAGCTGCGAGGAGCAGAGCTACATTCCTCAGCAGAGCTAACTCAGAGGAGAGGCAGACAAAGCAGAAAACTTCACTCCTGTATCAGATCTGGAGGAGATGCTCGTTGGAATTTTTGTGCCCTGCAGCTCTCTGGCTTTATATTTGGCCACACAAAAGCCAAATCTGTGCTACTGGAAATAAGCTGTGCTCTTGCCACCGGCAAGATCTCGTCTAGGCACACTTCCATTTATTTCCAGGTGCTTTCATACCACAGATGTGTTTTGTAGCAAGGGGGCTGGATTTCATTTTAAGGAACTGGCTTCAATGTGATGCAGATGCAGTTTGCCACCATTTCAACGAATTTGCCACCGGTCCAAGTGCCAAGTGGCAATCAGCCGAGATTCAGCTGCACGGGTGGCCAAACAGAGCTGAAAGTAAAAGTGTCAGTTGTTAATATTTATTGATTATTAATTGCTAAGATTACTGGATTCTTAAGATTGAGGTGAGGCTTTAACACAGCCTTTTCTGAGTCATTACAGGAGAGGAGGGGGCTGCATGCAGTCTAGGTGCATGTAAGGGGATGATGTTGAAGGGAGTAACGAGCCTGGCCGCAGAGAAACTGAGGCTGCTTCTGTGTTCGAAAGGACAGGTGGCAGCAAGGTCTCTACATCCCCTCATGCTCAAAGACAGAAAAATAAACACTTGGGCACTGGGGACAAATTTGGGTTTTAAGCAAACACACTATTTTGGAAGTGGAGGAAAACCCCTGTTGCTGGCATCTCTGACTCGGTGAATTCATTGCGCAAAGGATGGCCACTGTTTAGCTAATGTTTTTGGAAGATCGATGTTTCAGCATAAATGGTAAGCAGGTTTTTTTTTTTCAATTGTTTCAGGCCCACAATGGCTCTTGAAGACAACCAACAACAAGAGGAAGTCTGGGTTAGTTTAGCAACAGAGTTTCCTGAAGTAGTTTTGTGTGTTGGAAAAATAAGTTTTGGTGAAAAAGCAAGAAAAAAGATACAGAAAAATTCAAGACAAGATCAAAAAAACATCCTTGCCCGTGCAGTGTGTGCCTTGCTGAACTCTGGAGGAGGTGTCATAAAAGCAGAGATTGAAAATGAGAACTACAACTTAGAGAGAGATAGCATCGGACTAGATTTGGAAGAGACTTTTCGATCTCTTCTTGTGTTTCCAGACTGGAGAAAATACCTGGACTTTAAACAGCGAGATAATTACCTTTTGATTTTTATTAAAACCTGGAGCAGTGAAAACATAGCCTCCACAGGTGCAAAGCCACGTATCTGTAGCCTGAGTACTGGGTTGTATGCAAGAAGTGGTGCTTCTCTTTCCCACGTGAAGCCTAGCGAAGCTTTTTTGTTCCTTAAAGAAAAGCAAGATGAAGCCAGGAGAGAGCTTAGCCCAGGATCACCTCCTAGTAAGAGGAAGAGAAGGGATGTTGCAGAAGACATGGATATTTCAAATAACAGTGTTGCTGAGCTGTTTGATAGCGATTCTCCACTGCAACGTGGAGAGATATTGACTTTCACAGAGTCAGGAAATGTGGAATTTAAGCACTTTTCAACTGAAAAATTTTTGACTCGTGTCAGGGAGAAATTACCTGAGTATATCGCTGGATTTGCAAACACAGGCGGCGGGTATTTATGGATCGGTGTGGATGATGACAGCAGAGTGCAGGGGTTCAGCAGTGATGATGAGGACCTTGAAAAATTAAGACTTCTAATTGATTCAATTCAAAACAAATTACCCCTCTTCCATTTCTGCGGGAGCTGGTATAGACACAACATAAGGTATGAACACAAAATCTTTGAAGTATACGATGAGGCTGGAGATCACTCCGGCTACGTCTGTGCTGTGAAGATTGAGCCATTTACTTGTGTCGCATTTGCTGAAGACCCGGACTCGTGGCTAGTGGAAGGCACCACCATCAGGAGACTGAGAGCAGAGAAGTGGGCTGAGTGGATGATTGCTGCTGATCCAGGTCCAAAAGAGCCAGGACAATTTTCATATTTCCATTTTCAATATTTCCTTTTATTTTCTTGCTCCTGACTTGGCAGTGGTGTTTGCTTTAGATACTCTTACCCACTTCTCAGTGTTCTTTGGGGGCCTGACCAAACCAACCAGTTTGACTCTTTCAGGTCCTTGCTAAATACCCGTCTTTCCGCTGCTTGCCTTCCTTAACGCTTGCTTCAGGCTGGAGCACGTCCTGGTGACTGGCAGGTTATTCATGCCCATGTTAGTGCCTGCTCTTGCAGCATGAGTTCTCCATGCCTTGAGTTGACCGCTTTTGAGGTTAGACCCCAGTGCATGTGTTAATTTACGTAATGGCCATAGTCCACAGCAATTGTCATTTGCAAATTGCCATTTGCTTCCAGGCTTAGTCTATACGTTCCCTCCTGCTTTTTAGGGGCATTCTCCACTCCTGCTGCCAGCCTAGTAAGCTGAGCGCTGCAGACAGATGAAGCATTCATTTACCAGTTCTTGGGCAGTGAAAGGGGTATCACTAACGGAGACTTTACAACAGCAGCTAATGAGATAAGGAAACCGAGAGCAGCTCCATGGTCTGTGACCTGAGCCCATTCTGTCGCTGACCAGCTGCTGTCCACGTGAGTTGCAAGGTTTCTGTCTGCGCATTGCATCTGTTATTTTAAAGAAGAGCGAAAGATGTAAAACCAGCATGAGGACAGCTTGTGGCTCTTACACTGAGGGACAGCTCATGCTATATCACATGGTTTTATTCCTTTTTTTCCAGACCTTTCAAAGTTTTCTGAGACCTTTAGGCTAGAGCTCAGCCTGAGAGAGGGGCCACCTCTGGCCAAGCCAGTTTATTCACACCAGTGCCTTGACAACCTTGATGATCTTTGTGAGAAACTCTTTCCAGGTAGGTCTGCCCATTGCTTTCACTGTCTGGTAGGTTTACAAGGTGAATCTCAAGGGCACAGTCAAGGTCAAAAATGAGTTGAAGACATTCTTTAAGCAGGTGAAAGAGATGGAAATAGTTTGCAGATCTGACAGCAACATTGCATTCAAATGCCTGATGAACCCCTTCCCCAAAGACTGATCTTCTGCCAGCTATTGACACGCTGAACGTCTCTGGGGACTGAGCACAGCCATGCCAACTTCTTTTCACAATCCAGTGGAAAACAGGAGAGACAGGAGGAGATCACTTGGAATCAGCCCAGTGTAAACACATAAAGGGACTGGGGCTGGGACCGGAGTGGAGGGGCTGGGACCGGAGTGGAGGGTCTGCTCCCCGTTACAGTCCCAGCCTTTCGGTGGCACTGCAAAATCAGCCAGGTATCCAGGGGCTTTTGTATGGAGCCGTTATTGGTTCTTTGTTTACTTGCCAGGTCTCCTAAACAAGGTTGGCAACAGCTGGCCCCATGCTGGCATCGTTAGCAAAGGGACTGAGCCCTGGGTGCGAGATGAGGATTGAGTTCCCTGGGGAAGTAGTCTTTGCAAAAGAATCTGGAAACACGGGGGGTCATTAGGGAAAATTTTGAAGAAGCAACAAAAATATTTCAGGCAGCTATGGTCTGTATTTGTAGCCTTTCACCAATATTAATTCCCACAGAACCATTTCAGAGGGCTGGATTTGCATCTCATATACTAACACTAACTGCTGCTTCTCTTTTTCCCTTGTTAGTAAAATCCCACAGCGTAATATATACCCCGGAAAAACTCTGTGAAGATCTCCTCCGAGAGCATCCAGGGTTGGATAGTTTAATGGAAAATCAATCAAAAGAGCTTTCTGAGGGACTTCTCATATTCTCCAGAAGCTGGGCTGTTGACATTGGCTTGCAAGAAAACCAAGATGTAATTTGTGATGTTCTGCTAATAGCCGAGGGCAGGCCACCTATCCTCTATACAATCTGTAAGCGTAATATCTCAAAGAATTTGTTTGAATACTCAAGAAATATAGCCAGGAGGCTGAAGGAGAAATTAGTCAACACAGGGGGGTATATTCACAAATTGTGCATAATACCAAAGCTACTGACTTTGCCTCCCATAATTAACTGTGGAAGAGAATGGGATCTGAATATTCAGGAACTGTATCCCCCGAACTACAGCCTCATCAGCCACAGAAACTTGCAGGACCTCTTGCACGCTCTCACAGTAGCTCTCCTGACTTTTAAGTCCTTTTTAAGTGATCACGTTGGTTCTGAGTTTTTGAACCTCTTGACCATCAAACAATACCAGCTGCTGTCAGAAAATCTTCACAAAACTAAGAAGCTGTATGTTTATGGTCTACCAGGAACAGGAAAAACTATCGTGGCCCTGAAGTTCATAGAGAAAATAAGAGCTATGCTGCAGTGCACAGAAGAGCAAGTTCTTTATGTATGTGAGAACCAGCCCCTGAGAGATTTTGTACAGTAAGTGTTTCCTCCAATTGTTCATTTCGGAATCCTGTTATTTCACCAACATTTTTAAATAGCCGAGTGCTGATCAGTATATTTGGTACGCTGTTGGGTCCACCACCGTGGCAGCGTTTGAAGTGTGTACTTGGGATGTGTTTTTAGTAAGGCTCAAATTCTTTTCTTGACATCCTGAGCACCTACTAATAAATGTGTCTTCAATATCCTGGGCATTCACTTTGTTCTGATCAAGTATAAACAGTAGTTTGCAATGCAGAGATTGTTTTTAATCTGCTTGTATCTCTTCTGTAGGCAGAAGAACATTTGCCAAGCTGTGACGAGAGTGGCCTTTCTGAGGGGAAGCTTTGATGACGTGAAGCACATAATAATTGATGAAGCACAGAATTTCCAAGATGGGGAAGGTGATTGGTATAAAAAAGCCTGGACTCTAACTTCATCACCGCATCTCCCTGAGCCCGGCTTTTTCTGGATTTTCTTGGACTACTTACAGACAAGTCACTGCTACCCAACTGGTCTTCCAGAAGCAGAATGGCATGATCCTGTCGAGTCACTAACCCAAGTGGTTCGTAATGCTACCAGTATCTATAGCTATTTGAAAGAAAAGATGGAAGAGATTGTAGAGTACCCTACCCTCAATATTCCCAGGCAGCGTTTGAAAATGTTACTGTGCAGAGCCACCTGTGCTCATGCTGTGCAAGGCTGCATTGACATAGTGACCCACCTAGACAAACACGGAATAGCAGAGTACGTGGCAGAACGTTGTCATACGTACCTTAAAAAAGGTTACTCCAAGAAAGATATTGCTATTCTGTGCTACAGCAATGAAAAAGTAGAAACATACCGGGAAATACTCACATCAGAAATGAAGAAGTTTCAGTTAGATATAGGGTTAGGAAGAAGGGAGGGAGGGCTAGGGAAGGACATTGTTCTTGACAGCATCCGTCGTTTCTCTGGCTTAGAAAGAACCATTGTGTTTGGTATTATTCCTCAATCCTTTTGTTTTCAGGGTGAAATTTTAAGAAATATATTGGTCTGTGTAGCATCCAGAGCTAATTTAAATCTACACTTGCTACGTGATAAGTAGAAACAGGTAACTGCATAGGCTCCCAACACAGTCCTGGTAGGTCAATGGTTATGTATGTTTGAATTTTTTTTACTCTGTATTTGAAGAAGGATTTCCTTTGTAATGACTGGTCCTCTCTGAAAGCCCAGACTTTTTGAGAAGCCTCTACAGTCTGTTTTAAATCAAATGTACTGTTTCAATAACACTAAGAGATAAGATACTTTGAATGTCAGTAGAATTACATCCTTCCCCAACAGCCCCTTTCAAGGACTTGCAAAACCAGATCCTCAGCCTCGGAGGGCATGCAGGCGCACCGCCCCGTGAAAGCCATTATACCACCCCAGGAAACCAGACGACTTCTTGGCTTTCTGCAGCTCACTCCCATAATCAGAGTACTGCTCAGGAAAGTTACCAAACAGCATCCAGTGTTAGAAGCTATTTTTTTTTCTTTAAATATCTTCTATTCAGATAGCTAGGGAACTAAAAATGGGGCCTTCTGTCCGTGTTTTAGCTAGGAAATACAAATAAATGGCTATTGCAGAAGCAGTTTCCCCACTCAGCTTCAGCAACAGTTAGTAGGGGTGGGAAGAACCCAGCTGCTTCAAAGAGGAGCTTTAGTGGGAGAAGGAAAACTTTGCATAACAACCCCCTTAGATATCAACAGCATTTTTTGTCTTGGTTTCAGAGGTGCTGATTAGATAAAACACTACATAGAGTTAGATGCAAAATACTTTTGAAAGGCAGATCCAAAATTCCTGAAACTAGGTATATCCAAAACCAAAGGCTGGTTGAAAACAAACCGTATTGTTTTCCACCACAGAATGACCTGTGGCTCCTTTGGTTTGGAAGAACAGTCCAGTATCCTCCCAGTGTGATTGTAAAGCACCAGTGATTTAACTGGACGTGGTTACAATAAGGAGAGGACATCGTACACAGCTGGAATTACCCTCCAAATAAATTTGCCGTTTGGTTCTCAAACCTGTTAGCTTAAAAAATCTTGCTTTTCTCACTTCACACAGCTAGAGGCACTTTCCATTTTTTTTCCTTAATCAACATACAAGGAACAACTACCCCTGTGGTTCCTTTCATAACCCCCAAACCTCAACACTGATCATGCCACGCTATCCATACAATCAGGAATATTTTAACGCGCTTTAATTCACATTTCAATCACTGCTAAGTTTATATTTACTATATGCTTAGATTTTCTTCCCCCTGGGGACTCAAGCTGGAGTCTGCTTTTTTTGTGTTGTCCACAGCATGCATAAAGAAATGTCAACGTTTATATAATAAAGTTTAATGTGATGACCAGCTGGTGTTTTTGCTTCTCATTCCACTTCTACCCTGTTGAACCCAACTCTCTGCCCTGCTGTGAACCTTGGCTGAACCCATCAGGCCACCACCTCCTGCAGCCTCTCGCGGTGACTTTGCACGTTCATTGGAGCAGCACTGCGTCATTTGCAAATGGTAAAAGTTCAGCCTGAGCTACCGACTACTCCAGCTTCCTGGGTGTGATGCAAGGCTGCAAGGGGGGGTTGCCTTATATTCCCCATTTGCTTAACAAAAGCAGAACAGGAATTCCACCTGGAACAAAGGACTGAATTTATTAAGAGTTCATCCACCACCCTCACACTTTGGCACACCACTTAAGGCTGTTTAAAAGTACCATAAATGAACAAAAAAGCACACGGCTAAAACCCAACCTATTTTCTGACTACAGAAGAGAAGGTATTTAACCCTTCCCTTCCACCACTGTGGGAAAGTCCACAAGTGCCAGGAGCTGTAGATGGTTGCAGAACATGTTTCAGCTCCGTTGAGTTCTCTTCCAGCAGCACCCTGGCACGTTTCTAACACAACCAACTCTTGCAGCTGGGCCAGGAAGCTTTCATCATTATCAGCTGAATGGGGGCAAAGCAAGGATTTACACCAGCTGGGAATTCCTCAGATGGATACCTTCCAAATTTCCCAGGCACATGCCCCCCTTCTCCTCGTAGTTTCTGATCCTCCAGAGTTGTCCCCAACTCTTCCATGCCTTGACAATGGCACTGGACTTCCTCACAGCTCTCACTTTTCCCCATTTCTCAGTAGCCCTTTTTTCCCCCACATTCAGCCTTTTTTTGGTGCTTTTTCATTTCCTCATGCCTGAGAGAGAGGTTTGATGAGCCCATAATCCATGCACTTGGTGAGGCAATCCCGTGCTACGTTAATGATGTGCTGCTTCTTGGGGTCATCCGCTTGCTTGCCGTGGTAGGTCAGAATCTCCAGGAGCTCTGTCTCCACCAGCCTCTTCGCCAGCTCTTTGTCAGCGCTGATCAAGTTGAAAGCGATGACCAGTCCTCGGTGCTGCACTTCCAAGTTCTCGTGCAAGCAGAGCCGCTGCAGGATCTCGAGCCACTGGGTGGTCTTCAAGGGAGAGAGAGATCGTTAGTATCGCTCTGAAGAATACATCAACCAAGACTGGGCGTTTGACGCATTTCTCAGCAGAAGGAAGCGCAGGGACCTCACCTCTGCACCACTCACGGCAGCTATGGTTATTTGATTCTTTAAATAAAAACCTGACTCTCAACTTTTGAACCCAATTTTTGTCAGAAAATNGTGGTCTTCAAGGGAGAGAGAGATCGTTAGTATCGCTCTGAAGAATACATCAACCAAGACTGGGCGTTTGACGCATTTCTCAGCAGAAGGAAGCACAGGGACTCACCTCTGCACCACTCATGGCAGCTACGGTTATTTGATTCTTTAACTAAAAACCTGACTCTCAACTCTCGAACCCAATTTTTGTCACGTTAGTGTCAGAAGCCTTCATGGGATTAGCACCACGTGAAACATGTTTCATGGTTAGGCTGCTGCAAAATCTCTCTGCAAAGAATCTGATCAGCACAGGAGATGACCAGAAGCAGACCCCCCCCCAACATTGATTTTCCTGAGCCCCTCCTTTGACTCAAACTTATTCTAACAAGCCCCAGAGTCCAACATGTGCAACACAAGAGGGTTGATGAGTTCTGAGCCACAGCTCTTTGGCTATGCAGGGTCTGAGTGCTCAGGACCTCCAGATCTGGGCGGGAAATGGAGATGTTCTGGGATCCATAAAGCTCCACAGGTTCTCTGTCAAGCTCTTCTCATTTTGGAGCAAAACAAGGTTTGGATTTCAGGTTACTTATCAAAAGCTTTAAGGGCCTATAGAAGAGTATTCTGCATTCCTAACCTCCTGAGGAACGGCTGTATAGAAGCGTTTCAGCTCTGAGATGAAGCCCGTGCAGAGGCAGGCTGGTTGACCTGGTGCAGGGATAGACCAGGAGCACACACACCCAGGTCCCAACTCCACCACTAAGTTCCTCACTACCAAACTGGTGGACGACATCGTTCTTTGGAGAGGTATTTCCATGACCACGCCAGGCCCCTTCAAGGGTACATCTACCCTGCCAACAATCAGTTAGGGTCTTACCACTTCAGTCATCTTCGAGCAGAGTTTCTTTTGTGCTGCTGTGAGCATGGCCAGGGCTCCTGCCGCCGCAACCTGGACCTTCTCGTCCTCCTCGCCGCACAGTAACACCACCAGCTTCAGCCGGTCATTTCCATCCGCCACAAACCGCTCTTGAACCTAGAAACCCCACAACCCCACGATACCCAGAAACACCACGTTGGGGACACATCGCAGGGGCTCACGAACGGGCACCCACAGCCCAGCCCGAGACGTCCCGTGAGTTACCTCCTTGTTGAGCACCAGGTTGCACATGCACTCCGTGGCCGCCTGCCGAAGCTGGTCGTGGTTCTCAAACATATAGTTTTCAATGTCTGGCAGAGCCCTCTCTTTGACGATCTTCATCCTGTGTCGAAGAGCAGTCAGATGAAATACATCATAGGACAAGCAACAACCAACTTATAAAATCCTAACCGCAGGGAAGGCCTTGAAACACATCGGTGTCCGCAGCGCTGGAGCTCAGGACATGTGGTTCATTCCCTGTCTAATGCAGATTATGTTCATGTCTTTCCTCTTTTTAGAGGAAAATATGCCACTTTCCTCTTCCTGGCTATTTTATTAATTTTTTCAGTTCTGAGACCTTTGTAGCTCTGCCAAAGGCAGCTCAGACTGACCAGTCTTCATAGTCATAGAACAGAATCATTAAGGCTGGAAAAGACCTCAAGGATCATCAAGTCCAACTGTCAACCCAACACCACCCAACCCACTAACCCATGTCCCCAAGCACCACATCAACACGTTTCTTGAACCCCTCCAGGGATGGTGACTCCACCACTTCCCTGGGCAGCCTGTTCCGATGCCTGAGCACTCTTGCAGTGAGAAATTTTTTTCTAATCTCCAGCCTAAACCTCCCCTGGTGCAACTTGAGGCCGTTTCCTCTTGTCCCATCACTTGTTGCTTTAGAGAAGAGGCCAGTGCCAGTCCTACAAGCAGAGTGTTGAACTGGAATTCACATTCACTCCTGGGGAAGACAGACAGTCAGAAAGCAGGCAGACTCACCTCAGTTTATCACTTCTTCCTGAAAAGTTAGTGAGACCTAGCAGAGCCTCATAATTCTGGAGGCCATCTCGCTCGGTGTTCAGCAGGCTGACGAGGGGCCTCACCACCTCGTACACCTAAGAGAAGGGATGTCACTGCTTTTCCAGCTCTCTTTTCATTTGCTAAAGGAATTTTTTTTTTTTTTAAGCTTACCCTCTCCCCTGGGAATGCCATGTCTGGATTGGAGACAGCAGCAATTTTTGCCAGAGCGTGAGAAGCCTTTATCTTGCCAACGTCCGTGCCTTCCACCGCCAGAGGTATCAGGGCCTGGTGACACACAGGAGAGCATTCAATTCCTCTTAACAAGATTCAAAGGATGGCTTAAACAGACTAAAATAAGTTTAAAATGTCCTGAAGATGTGTCTGTTGGAGAAATGGGTCTGGACAGCAGCCCCTGGTGATCTCTTGCCTTTGTTCTCAAACAGGCACCACCCCAGAGCTTGCAGCTCACACCCAGTTGTTTCCAGAAGATTGCTGCTTCGGAGGCTCGCAGGGACAGGACTGGAGCATCAGTCTGGGCCCCAGGGGCTACCAGGACAGCTCAGGCTTCTCCGTCACCTTCCCACCCTGCAGAGCCGTTGGGGGCTCTGGACAGACATGAACTGCACGGGAGGTGGGGCTGCAAAGAGAAGTGATCACCTTTCCACCGCCTTGAGCGACGACGGTCCCGCGGTCCTTGGGGTCTTCACACAAGGCAAGAAACACCCTGCGGAGCACAGCACCACTCAGCGCGACAGCCACGCGGGAGGGCAAGAGCCCACCTCCCTCATGGGATGCACCGGGGGAATTCCAGGTGCTTAACCCAGTGCCCACGGCAAGGGGCACAATAAAAACTCTCCAGGCCTGTCTGATGAGCTCTGTTCCAGTCAAAACCAGTACAGAGGACCAGAAGCTCAAAATGCATCCTAACAAGGCAGCCTGTAAGCCAGCTTGGAGGTCAGAACAGGGATTTTTATGACATTGCTTAAGAAAAACCAGTTTTAAATCCCTCCCCGGTATGCAGAAGGCAGCACCCCGCGAAGCCAGGGGACAGCCCAGGCGCCATCGCCGTGGCACGGGGGCTGGCTCCCACCACCTGGCGATGAGCTCCTTGCTCTGGTCCGTCAGGATGGCACTGTCCGCCTTCACCATGCAGGCCAAGGCGGAGACGACGCCGGCTTTCAGCAACCGCTTCACCCGCTTCACCACAAAATCCTTCTTGTCCTGGTGGGGGACATGGGACAGGGATTAGCCCCTTGGCAGCTGCCATCCTGCTGACTCCAGCCAAGCCTGGTTGGACAGCAAAGCAAATTCCACCCCAGAGACAGGAGACCTGCGGTCTGTGACAACGGATACACCAAAGAAAGTCTTCAGATCCAACCATCTCCTCCCAGCTCCCCGGCTGTAGACAACCTACCTTCGGATGTTCCTCAGGCACGTGCTGCTTGGAGAATTTTGCCAGTTGCACCAGCTCTGGGACCAGCTCCTTGGTGTCGTAGCTGTTGGTACAGTTCACCAGCGCAGACGCCACAGAATACAAGATGGTCTTGTCGCTTGCCTGCACAGAAAAACAAAAGCTTGGGTGATGGTGAGGAGGACACGGCAAGGAAACGGGTCTCTTCGGACTGCCGTCATGGTGGTTTGCCCTAGATGAAGTGTTCTCAGGCTTGTCCCCAGATTTATAGCCCAGGGCAGGGAAAAGCTAAAGTTTTTATGGTCAAAGAGGCTCTTTGACATCATCAGATGCTGTCAACACCTTGATGCCTTTGGTTTTCATGCAGTTGCTGACTGTAAAGGTAAGAGCAACCTTCCTCAGCCTTGGGAGAAGAGCAGGATGACAACCCTGAGGTGTCCCCGTGGCACAGGCAAAATTGACGTTTTGTTAAACTAGAGGCGAGGGGTTGGGGTCACAGCTCCTCCTGCCTGGCGGGATAGTGTTGGGCTGCTGGGAGAACTCGATGCTTCCAGAGGAATGAGGGAACAAGGTAAGGAGACAGACCTTGGCTAATTCAAACATAGCTTGCAGGGCTGGCTCATCTTCAACAAAGTCGTCTTTGACATCTGCATCGAGGGTTAGATACGCCAGCCCTTCCACAGCCCACTTCCTCGTCCGGGCGTCGATGCTGGTGTTGCACAACCACCTGGAAGAGAGAAAACCATCCACACTTCTATCTCAGGAGCCAGGACTAATTTCTCTGGGAGAAGAAGGGGGAAAAACAGATGTTGAGACACTTTCAGGTCCGACCACGTTCTCAGGTTTTGCTGCAGCTCCTAAAGACTGCGGGTGCTGCCCTCGAGACATGACCTTCCTGCCATGGCCCAGCTTAGGGAAAGACGGACCAGGAGAGCTGCTCAGGGACCATGTCTGGTGTCTCCCATGGGAAGCCAGGGACGGGGAAGGCTCCTCTGGGTATTGAGGCAGAGAGACAGAGTTGCTTGAAGCCCAGCAGAGCTCCAGGTCCTAGTGCAAGGGCTCTGTGGGCATTGTCAGCTGCCAGGCAGCAAAGTAAATGAAGGAACGTGTGGGCAGGATCTCTGGGGAAAGGAGCACATTGTATTTTGCAAAGTATGAAGCAACAGAAGAGACAGTGACATCACTCACTTTCGGCACTGCTTGGCTAACTTCTCAGTGGACCCCTCCGCAAACTGCCGCAGTGCATAATCTGTTCCTCCTGCCGAGCCCAGCTTGCAGAGACCCTGAGGAGGATGAAGAGGATACACCGGTGAGAAAGTGCCATTGATCCTCTAGTGTTGCTGCCCCGAGTCAGCCTGATCCCGTACCTAAAGTTTGAGGTCAGGTCTAACAGAGCAGCAGCATCCTCACACCCATGGTTCAGCTTGTAGCACAGCAAAGTGACGTTCTGTGCTCTTATTGCACGTCTTTAACGGGCAATTAATCAGCTTTGCCTTCGCAGTTACCAATAACCCGCGTGCCCTCCTGGGGTGCCGTCTCCCCTTGCAGGGGAGGCTCCGTAAGCATTCCCCAGCTGAGGCCAGTGAACCCACCAGGTTCCCAGGACCTCCCCCCACTCAAAGTCCAGGGTTAAGCTGGTGAGGGGCAGGCAGCAGAGGCATCCTTACCACCAGGGCTCGGATTTTGATCTTTTCATTCTTGGTCTTCTTGTAGATCTCCTTCAGGAGCGTCACCCCATTGGAGATGATGAAGGTGGCCCGGCTCAGCTTGGTGGAGGCGTGGATGAGGGCTTCCACGGCCACCAGCTGGTCAATCTCCCTCTCGGATCCACACAGGGCAACCATCATCTCCATCACTCCCTTCATGCCCAGCAGCTTGTTGCCCAAGTCAAAGGGCCCTTGCAGAACTCCAGACACCATCTGGATGGCATGGAGTGTCTTATCCATGTCCTGGGGGTCGATTTTGCTCCTGCATGGGATAGAGGGAGTCAGCACGGGGAACAGTGGTTGCTTACAGTTCTCATCCCCTTGGGCAGGGAATGTCCTTCCCCAGCCCAGGAGCTGCCGAAATCCATCGGGAAGCTGAGCCCAGACTCACACCAAGGCAGGGGCACAACGGGAGGATCCCATCTGAAGGATCCAGCAAATTATTATCTCCCAGAGCCCCAACATGACATCTACACGGAAGGCAAGCTCCTCATCTCACTCTTGAGCCCCCGTGAAGCAGCCCCCACTCACTTGATGTACTCCTCGCAGATCACCCGGTAGTTGTCCCGCTCCGGGTCGCAGCGCAGGTCATCGTAGAGTTTATTGAGGAGGACGGAGGCAGTCAGCTGGGTGTTCTCCGTCAGCGGCAGGCAGTCAGGCATCTCAGGAATCTGGCCCACCACTTTCAGGATCTTTTTTAAGCCTGGAAACAATGGAGTGAGCTGGCTGTTAGAGGGGAGAAGGTCTGTACACAACTCCAGATGCTATTTCTCGCAATGAAATAACCAGCTTGGATGGTTTTCAGTTATCTTGCAGCCTAATCACATAAGCCTTAAAGAAGGCACTGGGGTATTTACTGGGGAGGAGCTTCTGCTGGTGAGGTTACAGGCTTGCAGCATCAGGCTTTTATCCAGCTCTCAGACCGAGATAAGCAAAACTTGGTCCCTGGCTCGATCAGTTATTTTTGTCAGGAAGCGTTAAACCTACTGACCTCCAAGGCTGGAGGCTTTGAGGAAGCCAGCGACTTCCAAGTGACTCCAGATGTCTTAACCCCCCCTTTGCTAAAGCATTATTGAATAACTTCCACCAAAAAGGTAACACACACGTGCATCGGAATAAAAACACCCAACACAAATGCCTCACCCCCTTCCAGCTTTACAAATGACCAGTTTAAGGATCCACAAGCCCAGCAGATGCTCATCTCAGCCTAAGCTAAACAACTGATCCAAGCCAAGTCCTTCAAACATCAGCAAATGCATCGAATAAACCAACCAGAGAAGTTGTCAGTCCTTTAGAAACTGACAAATTCTTGTTCTCATACAGAGTTTTTTTTCTTCCTCTTAATCTTCAAACTGTTTCCTGCTAATAAGTCTAACTTTGCTCCAGGATTGCATTCCCCCAAAACCCCCCGAGAGGATTGATTTGATAGAGGATCAGTTCCACAGGTCCTCAGGCAAGAATCCCAGCCGACAGCTCCCAGACCAGCACAGGGACGGAGGGGATGGACTCACCGTTGTCGATGACAAAGATGGTCCTGCTGTTGTCAAGGTCTTTCAGGTCCTTCCTGGGTATATTCTTGTTGAGGAGGTTGAGAGCTCGGTCTCGCCCCTGCCCAGAGACTTTCTTACTGACCAGCATATCCAGCAGGCGCGTGGTGATCATCCTCAAATCTTTTTTAGTATCTACACAGAAGCGAGGCAGGAGCCGCCAGTTACAAGGAATTCCCTTCGAAAGCAGGTGAGCTCAGTGAAAACCATCCAACGCCCTTGCGTGGCTGGAATGCAGGTACGGGAGGTACCACCACGAGGCTACGAGCTGCGTGCAGGCTGTGATCCTGGACAGCTTCACCGAAGAACCGGGAACAAGGGGGACATCCCTGGAGGGGTTCAAGGCCAGGCTGGACGAGGCTTTGGGCAACCTGGGCTAGTGGGAGGTGTCCCTGCCCATGGCAGGGGGTGGCACTGGATGGGCTCTTCCAACCCAACCCATCCTGTGACTCTGGGAGGGGTCCCTGCCTGTGGCAGGGGGTAGCATTGGATGGTCTCTTCCAACCCAACCCATCCTGTGACTCTGATCCCAGGAGCAGAGCCCCCCGCCTGCCCACCCCACCCCTCCTCCAGCGAGACCGAGGGACCACGCAGCGTTACCGAGCACCACCGCCTCCTTCTTCCCGTGCTGCTCCTCCTTCCCCTGGCCCAGCAAGCAGTCGATGATGGTCTGCAGGAGGTTGCAGACAGCGAGGGAGATTTCCTCGTTGTCCACTGCCATCCACATACAGATGCTGTCGATGCCCAGGTAGTGGAGGATGGCGGTGGCCTGCGCAGAAGGGAGAGAACAGGGCAGCTGTCAGCGAAGGGCACGAGCCTTTCCTTCCTGCGGGATCTAGGAACGTCAGCCTCAGCTTGTACGAAGGAAGGATTCTCCTGGGTGAATCCTGCATTAGTACAAGGCAGGGTCTCACTTTACATTCTTATTTTCATTCATAAGAAGACATCTCCTAAAACCTGGAGTTGCCAGGGATGCAGCAGGCTATTCCCAACGAGGATGTCGGGATGAGCGCGGCGGGGTTGGGAAGAGGCTGTTAAAGAGCCTGGTCAGTGCACGACCCCCGTCCTGGCTCCAGCAAACCCAGTGTCCTCTCCCAGCCTGTCCCCTGCGTGGTGGCACACGTGTCATTCAGGAGGTCCTCCCGGCTTTCCTTCATCTGAGCCTTGGATAAAACTTTCCTAAAGTTATTTGGTGCTTTTCTGAGACCTGGAAGGGTGGATTGGACCCAGCCACGCTCACCACAACTTAGGTGGCAACAACCCATCGTAAGTTTTACTTCCCCAGCACACATGAAGGAGCACGTAGAGATTTGGCCCCGGAGATCAGGAGCATTTCCAATAGTCCGTGCTAACCCACTTGCTTATCTGTATTTTTTTCCCCTAGAATTTAAGATTTTATTTGCAGGATTTAATTTTTCCCCCACTGCTCACAACCACCATGAACCATTGCCATTTTCCACTCCCCCAGGTTCAAGGCGATAGCACAGAAGGTCCCCAGCGCCCTGTCCCTTACCCGAGCCTTATGTCCCGTGCACATGCCCGACAGCGTCCTCACGGCTGCCAGGATCAGCTCGGCATTTTTGGTTTCTATCAGCTGCAGCAGCAAGCTGACCCCGTTGTTCTGGAAAATCCTCTCGGCACCTGCTTCTTCCCTCCCCAGGACTATGAGGTTGTTGGCAGCCTGGGTGGGAGAGAGGAGAACGGGGGGTGAGCGGCACAGCTCCGCCAGCACCCCCAGAGCACCCTGGGGTGACCATCTCCGGATGGATGCCGTGACACATCCTGGGGTGTCTGTCTCCAGATGGATGCCGTGACACGTCCAGGACAGTTCTCA
>VZTO01016477.1:0-44787 GCA_013400615.1 Syrrhaptes paradoxus | reverse complement strand
CTGCTCCGGCAGGGGAATTGGACACAGGGGGGTTGGACACAGGGGGATTGGATCTTTCGAGGTCCCTTCCAATCCCTAACATTCTGTGATCTGGAAGGCCGGATAATGATCAAATTGTGTAGGTCCAACAACATTATTACTACCCTGAATTAATAACATTTGAAAGACTAATGAAGAAGGCTGTCGGGGAATGGCAGCTGAAAATGCTGCGAATGCTAATGTAATTGTTGGCAATTCTTTAGTCTTCTCACAAAGGTTAAAATTGTCAAGAGGAATGGTGTTGAAAAGTATTGGATATTGGGGAGAAGTAGCAATTAGGTAACATGAAATTTCTTTGTTGTGGTAGCTCTTGTTTTTATACTGTACACTAACAATTCACTAACAGCGGATGCTGAAGTTGAGCTCATTCCATGTTAAGAGCAGCTTCTGCTTATTCCCAGCAATATTTTTCCTTCCGTGTGAAATGCCTGTTTGCATACAGATGTAGCATAAGCATGTCTGGTTTTCATTAAATCAGCAAGCCGAGTCTCTAGTGTTCAGATTAGTCAGTGTTAAAGTACAAAATTATAAACATTTCATATGTGAGATCAAGAGTATACTTCGATGTTACATGTTATTTTGTTCTTGTTCTTACTCCCTGTAAGCATTAAGTTTGCTGCTGATGGATCAGTCAATCCAGTAGTGCTTTCTGAAATGATCAGTTGTTATGTTAACTGTGTAGTTTAAAAAATGTAAGACTAGAACTGGGATCATACTACAAACAGGTATAGTTCCATTTTGGGAGGGAAAAAAAAGAAAATTTAAAAAAAAAGAAAGAAAAACAAACCAATGAATCCCAAAACCGCTGGACTTTTCAAATTGATAATATATTCTGGAACTGTAAAAGTATGAAATTCTACCACAATTTTCTTTAATTCCTTTATTTTAATTCTTTAGTAAATACTCTGATTTTACTTAAAACACAACTGGGTCTTTAAAATGGAAGTGGTTTGTGTAAAGTACAGCTCTTCTGTGAGGCTCAGGATTACTTGCTTAACATACAGTTTGTGTTTGGGGGGTGCTTGCTTTAGGTTGAAGGAATTCCTTATGTTCAAGCATAAAAATAACGTAAGGCTTTCACTTCAGTAGAACGCTACCCTGTTTAATAAAAGTGTGACAACATATGTCTTCCTCCCCTTGTTCCAAAGTCAGCGAACCACAACTACTAACAGTTTGTACCAATGATAAGTAAATAATTAAATGTGTGTCCCAGGAAAGGGGCTTGGGGATCTCCTTAGGCCCCCAGCAATTAACAGCAGAAATAGAGATTGGGAGCCATAGAAAGTCCTGTGCATAATCACAAATGGTCTACAGTTAATGAATATAATATGTAGTAAAGAAAAAAATATATTAAATTCTGTGTTTGTTTCTAGGCCTTCCTATATCAATATTTTTAAGAACAGATACAACTTTTAAATATACAGAAAAAGTTCAGCTTTCCCATATGTATTTGCCTTTTTTAAGAATATATTTTTGCATAGCTTACAATGTAAAATAATGAATTTCAGTCTGAAAAGACAATTATTTGAGAAAGTCTTATGAACAACGCTGCTTATGAATCAAGTACAATGTTACAGTCAATATTACATCATCATAGTAACACCAAATTAAATGTTTGTTATCTTACATTGTGAATCTTATTTCCCAGATAGTGGGGTGGTATTCACACTCTATCCAGCCTTACTTATTTATTATCATTACACAACACAGAAAATTCCACTGTGAAGCTGGAAAGATATTATCATTTACTATTATTGTTAACTAAAACTTAGATTACTTCCATAGTTTCCAAAAAGGATATTACTTCAAGTTTTGTACCTATGAATACAAATCATTTGGAGGTTTTTAGAACATCAAGCCAGCTTCCAGTCGGATACTATAAATTAATAAATTTCACATTCTGTCTTTTTTTGCTACAATTTTAGCTGAAAACTTCATATATTTCTATCGCACTTTACAAGGATAAAAATATTTTTCCATCTAAATTTGGATATTGATTTGATGGCAACGGGAAGACTAAGAACTTGAATTATAATTTGAAGTAGGAGTTACTGATCTTCCTCATGGAACCAAAAATCTATTACAGAGTCATTTATGAGCTTTAGAATATTTTTGTTCATTGGTTATTTTTCGGTGTATAACCTAATTTTAAATTAAAGAAAGGCGGAACCCATAGGTTAAAGCCTGTACTATCATCATCTTCGTACTGGCCAGAAGTCTGTGAAGCACACTGATTTATTTTAAACTATAGTTGCTTGAAGGGGGAGTTGCTGTTTTGTATTCCTTCACAAACTCATAACTGCTGCTAAGGTATCTTCCAAAAGCAATTCTGCGATGTGCAGGTGGCGGCAGGCCTTCTCCATCCCAGGCAGTAAGATTCAGAAAACAGCTGAAGGATGAGCATTGGTCACTAGGTTGTTGCCTGACAGAGGTGTAGTAGCCTGGCCAGAATGAGAAACTGATCCTGATTCCCAGTCTTCCTTCAGGGAAGAAACAGGAAAGAAATTCTTGCAATGTTTAGCACTTAGGGTGAGTTTCATTGAAATTTCTAGAAGATTTAATTGCAAATTAGTATGTGGTTTATTAAGACTTAACATGCACTTAAAAAAGAACTTTGCTTGTTTGCTCCCTCATGTGTAAATCAAACTGAATTATAATGAAAGGAAATGTAAATACATGAGAAGGGTAACCACACTCTTAATGAAGACACACTGTCCAATTATGACATTTCCAAATGACATGTCCAAATGACATTTCAGACTTTTACAAGTGGCAGTTTCAGAGGAAGGGCAGTGAAATATTTAATGAATTGTCATTATTTATAAACTACATTAAAACAGATTTTCCACCACAGCTGGAGAAAACGTAAACATAGCACAGTGCGTTTCACAGTTCTCCTCATTATCAATTAATTATTTTAATCTTTTAAGCCAAAGGTAGCAGGTTGATGCTTTTGCCATTTCTGAGTGCTCTGTAAGTGTAATGTGTTTACAGTCTGGGACAATCTTTTTTTGACTGCAGTGGACATGATAAAAATGTACAGATGGGGGATAAATCATGATGTGTATGTATATTGTCACTGGAGGCAGTGGAGACCCATGGAACAGAGGATATCATCTGCTTGAATAAAAGTAGTGTCATTATTGAGAGTTTCAAAGGAATCAGTGTTCATCTGTACAGCAGCCAAGAGCTGCGTCCCCTTTCTTCAGCACGTGATGAGATTTTAACTTCCATTTCTGAAACAGTGCTGAGCGTTGCCAGCTTAGACCTTTGCTTATGTTTTTTTCATCACCTCCATAGCTTCATCCATTGCTTGTACTTACTGTCAACAGTGAATTGCCTTTGTTAATGTCAATGTTGTCTGCATCAACAGATGGAATATTTTGTTTGCAGAGAGTAGCAACCTGAGTTGAGGAATAAAGAACAAGCTAAACAGTGCGAACAGAAGACTGTGTGCATACCTTGCATACAATGAAGTAAATAAGTTCAAAACCAAAAAGTACTGTGAACATTTTTTTCCCCTGAGTATCTAAGAAGCTTTTTACGATAAATGTCAATAGGACTCCAAAACAGATGAAACAAACAGTGCACATTTGCAGTTAGCTGCTAAAAGTTTCTGTAAAATGTTTATGGTTTTGTTCTGCCACCTATTTAATTTAATTTGCTTTTCTGTAGTTAAAGAGATTAACTTCAACTGCTGTAGTCAAGTTCTAAGACCTTCTCTTCAAAAGGAGTTGGGAGGAGAATGTAATTTGTACAACACCGTTTTAAGTTTATATTGTCTTTTACTTTGGAAACTCTTGCACTAATTTCTTGGAACAGAGCTACCTCTGGTTGTAAGCATGCCAGCTGTCACTTGAGGCATGCAGGTTATGGTTTCTTGCTTTAGATCAGTAGATGAATTTTGGTTGGTTTAAAGTGCACGCCTGTAATTAATCTGCTAGCATTTGTTTTAAAATCCTATGCTGGATGTTTTGAAAGGGTATTTTTCCTTAGGCAAGAAGAATATTGAAATTTTTGTCTGTTACGTAGACGTTAGAGATGAACTTTGTCTTTTAAGTCTTTTAAAAGTAAACGTTTTCTGACACTTCTGCCAATTCCTTCCATTTGTTTTTTTATTGCTGTCAGTAAGACTTAAATGTATTTTAATGCAAATAATTATCCCACTGTTTTGAACTGCAAAATTGTTTAGCAAGATAAAATAGGCTAAAGATATGCAAGCCCTCTTATCTCTGTTAATTTGAACACTTTTTGATCACGTCCACCCTCACTTGCATAGGATGTTAAGTGACAGAGCTGTGCAGATCATTCTTTTCTTAACATACACCCACGTACTTTCTTTCATAGGAGCTAAATAATATAAAATTTAAGAAATGTCAGGTAGGAAAACAAGAAAAGCAAAGAATGGTTAAGTAAAATAGGGGAAAGTGTGTCCTCACTTCCCTATGTACAGATGACTAACTACCCCTTGCCTGCAGACCTGCAGCTGACCATGAACAGGAGCAGAACCTGGTTGTCAGTCAGCTCCAGAGAGCCTTTGGTGCAGGCTGTGTGCCTCGAGGAGTTCCCAACCCCAGGCAAAAAGAAAGGTGGAGGAGAAATGTAAATGAAAAAAATGGTGCAACTGTATATGGTGACTTCTGTTTTGTCATTGGAAAGGAAGAGGTCAGGTATCTTCACTTGCTGCTGAAACTGTGTCAGATTCCCAGCAGGTATCGCAGAAGAGGGAGGCTTCACAGCAGGACCTGTAGCCTTAAGTGTTTGAGTGAGAATATTCTTTCTGGCAGGCAGGTGTCCTTTAACTTGAACTTTAGCTTCTCCTTTTTTCTCAGGATATCAGTGTTGCCTGTTCCTTTTGGGAAAAGCAGACTTGCATATTTAGGATAAGGTACTTTTAATTGAACAGTGTAGCTTTCATTTTTCCAACCCTAGAATTATCATTTCTATTCGTTTTTGTTACCTGCTGGATTTCTGTCTAGATTTTAACAACGGTAAGCTAAACATGATATCGACCAACCATGTGGGCATATTATGGACCAAAGGAATAATTAGCCAGGGAATACCTAATTCAGAAATCTTAATGAGAAAAGAAGTCTATGGATCAAAAATCATGTCAGTAGAGGAAGATGGCTCTTGACATTTCTGAAAGTCAGCTATTCGAACCACTGAGGGTTTTCACTGTATTTTGAAGAAATAAGGGATTAGTTTTGGTCCTGGGCCTTCAGTTCTCCAGAACAGGTTTTGATTCTTCTCACCAATGAATGAAAGACTGCCAAGAAGTATAATGTTCCATAAATACAGAAGTCATTCTAAAAACCTATGTTCCCTAGGGTCTAATCTTGCAAATGCTTAAATGTGTGCATGTATGTGGACCTAAATGCACTGCTGATGTACTGCTAGCACAGCATCCGTAGCAGCTGAGCTTCCTATGCAGTGATATTAATATCAAAATCACAAATACTTGCAATTGAAAAACAAAACAAGCGAATAATTTGTCCCTGTTAAATTTATATTTGGGAGGTCGGTGAGCACTTTTATGGATGTTCTTGGGGGTGGGAAAAGTTGTGTAGGTTAGAGATTGGCACAAAACTTGAAATAAGCAAAATCTTTTTCAGATAAGTGACAGTTCTCTGGATGCTATTAAGCTGTGAACAGTAGGTCTTTTCAGTAATCACTGTGATTCATTTTCATATTGTGTTTTTTTTAATAATAATATCTTTAAAAGGCTTACTGAACAGTAGGCTGCACCAGCATAACTTCTATGCAGAAAAAGGTTTCATGCAAAGGCTGTTAGATAATTTATCTTAAATTGATTTGCACAGCTCTATAAAGCCATAAGAAAACTGTACCAGCTCTGTACCTCTGATCTACGAGTTCATTTAGCACCAGATCTCGTCTCTGACCACAGCTGATAGTGAAATTGGGAAAAGAGTTTAAGAACAGGGCAAGCACATAGTAATGTTTCCCACACTTATTGTCCTAATCTTCACAGTTTTATTAGGTATTTTTTGACTGGGAGTGGTATTTCTGTATTTAATAACTTTGGTGGCTTTTTCTTACAGGTTTTTTTTTTATTCCAACCTGTGTGAACTTTCAGTTATGGCAGTGAGTTCTGCAGTTTATGTGTTGTATGAGGAAGTACCACTCTTGATTTTTCTCTTCCCTCCCTTGCCCCCAGCTTGCTACCCCCTGGTCTTCCATGGTTTGTCTATTAGAAATATTTCATCTTTTCCACGTTGCCCTTCTCATTGCGTATCATATCCCTCCAAATGTTTATCTTTCCACTTAAAGAGTCAATTTAACAGGGCTTGTTCCATATCTTTGCTCATTCTTGTTGCCCTTCCATGTATCTTCTACTTTTCCAAGACCCTGTTAGCAATGAGAAGCCAGAACTGCACACAGTATTCAAGGTGTAGGTACGTTGCAGATTTATACAATAACGTTATGTTTTCTTCTTCATTCTCTAGTCTTTGTCTAGTAATTCCTAACATTGTTTGCTTTGTTTTTGGACACTGAGTTGATGTCCTTATAGAATTATAGTAGGTTATTTTATAATTCCAAGAGAACTTGAGAACAGTGGCAGGTAAGAGGAATATGTGTTAAGGTCTCCATGTGAACATTAGCAGAGCCCAAAGGGTACTATTAATGACAATTATCCTTATTCTTCTCTGGTATTTTCAGATCTGTCAAACATTTTGACTAGTTTGTTCAAAAAATTAATTGCATTCAATTTTTTATTCTTTCATGTGTAATGACATCTCTTCTCATTTGCTATGCTGCCATGTATGCCTTTATGAAAAAGCATTTTTAAAATTATCTACCATGACTAATATTTTCTTCAGTGCAGAAGGAGAACGCACTTTATTTTTATTCTTAAAATGGAAAAGAAATTGGTCTTCAGCCTGATTTTGGAGAGGCAATGTTTACAGTACCATGAAGGACATTTGTGCTTTCAAATCTGCTCGTCGTTCCTTAATCGTTTGTTACAGAGTTTGCCTGATTTAGTAGAAAAGAAGACCATTATTTGGAACCTTTCTCATTAGAGAAATAAAATGCTTAAAAATACCAAAATGCCACTTTTTTTTCCCCTCACTTTTCCTAATACTGTGTGTCACTGAGAGAAAATGTTTTGAACTTTTTGATCTCCCTTGGGGAAATGCTGCAAGTAGCAGAATTTTGTTATTTTTATGTCAATTTAGGTCTTACATGATTGAGCACTTGTGGTTTGTGGGAAAAAGAGTTGTAGATTATGATTAAAGGAGCAGAAATAGTAAGGAGTGGCTACTAGAGAAGGCATCTTTTTACTGTTAAAATATTTTTTGATTCGCTTTTCTTCATTTTTAAACCTCCTCCTCTGGTCCTCATATTTTCTCTATCAATTGTGACTGGTACGCTTCAAACAGAATAGCTCTGTTCTGTTTCAGTTCTCAACTTTTTTAGCAGCTCAAAGAATTACGAACAAGTTGTTATAGGATCTTCATGATACTAAATCTATACATTTAAGTCTACCAAACATGGTTGTCTCTAGCAGGCTAACCAGTCATCCCCTTCAGGCAGCCTCTCAGGAATAAACAGCAAGTCTCTAGGAAAGGGGATGGAAGAGGATACAAGATGCAAGAAAACTGCTTGCAGTGCAGGGAAAAATGATTTGTTGTAGTAATGGACCACAAACAATGACTTAACTCATTCTGGGACACATTAACAAGGCTGTTGTACAAAAAGACGTGGATTAATTATGCTATTCTCTTTGGCACTGGTGAGTCTTCAGCTGGGTTTTTGTGCCTAGTTTTTGGAACTGAACATAAAAAAAAAAAAATACACAAATGGAGTCCAGAGGACAGCATCAAGAGTAAGAGGAGACTAAGAAAACTGGGTATGTTTACTCTTGAAAAGAGAATGCTCCAAGTTGAAGGGGAAAGGGAGCTGCATATTTTTTTTATTATTTAAAAAGCTGTAATTACAGAATTTAGTTCTTGTGCCTGTCTTTTCAGAGGGAGGAAATGAACTTGAGGAGAGGAGAAAATTCCTGTCATATGTGTTGTATGGTAGTTCACATGTTCAAGATATTCTACAACAGTGAGTTTAAGGATCACCATCTTGCAAATGCACTGAGATACAACCACCATCATGCTTCTAGGGCTGTATTTTCAGTGACATGAATAACCTCATGCTCGAGTTAAAAATTTCTGAAAATCTGGAAAACTTTGGAAGATATGAGCTCTTGTCAGTTGATCTTCCACATGTGCCACTCTTCTTTCTGCTCACAAAGGTCCTGTGGGCATGTTGGTTGAAAGTCCCTTGAACTTCTTTTCCAAAACTAGAGATTCTATAATTATGTCTTGAATTAGGCTAGAGACTTCGTTAAGTTATCTGCCTGACTTGTTATGGCCTCGTTGTGTAAATGGACA
The DNA here is from genome assembly GCA_013400615.1 of Syrrhaptes paradoxus. Classification (NCBI taxonomy): domain Eukaryota; kingdom Metazoa; phylum Chordata; class Aves; order Pterocliformes; family Pteroclidae; genus Syrrhaptes; species Syrrhaptes paradoxus. The sequence continues at coordinate 36,340 of VZTO01016477.1, read as the reverse complement.
GGAGAGCTTCTCTTAAATAGCGCACATTCTTCCAGGGTGCTATTCAGACAGTGTAATAGACTGTAATAGCGTATGCAAAACTATCTTGTGCTTCCACATATCGATTGCTTTAAATCTAAATCCTGACAAGACGCAGATGATTCTGTTCTCCTGGTGGAGAATTATTCACATATCCTAATCAGACAGGGTCTAACATTTTCTTTCCTCAGAGCAGAAAATAAATGGCTGGGGGAGGTGATGCTGTCCGGAATATTATCTCTAAAGGCTCAAAGGAGCAAAGATCATGCCTTTGGGTACTTTCACTTAAAAGCAGCAAGCAAGAGTTTTTGTTTTCATACGTGTGTGTACTGACGTACAGATATGCATTTAAGTATAAGACTTTTCCTATTTCTGTACAAGGTTCTAATCTATTCAAGAACTAGGACATTTGGTAGCTAACCAAATAGACCTGTTGGAGCAAGTCCAGAGGAAAGCCATGAAGATGATCAGAGGGCTGGAGCACCTCCCATATGGAAACAGGCTGAGAGAGTTGGGGTTGTTCAGCCTGGATAAGTGAAGGCTCCAGGGAGACCTTATAGCAGCCTCCCAGTACCTGAAGGGGGCTACAGGAGAGATGGGGAGGCACTCTGCATCAGGGGGTGTAGTGACAGGTTGTAGAGTAACGGTTTTAAGCTGAAAGGGGTAGATTTAGCTTAGATATTAGGAAGAAATCTTTTCCTGTGAGGGTGGTGAGGCACTGGAACAGGTTGCCCAGGGAAGCTGTGGATGCCCCATCCCTGGAGGTGTTCAAGGCCAGGCTGGATGAGGCTTTGAGCAACCTGGGCTAGTGGAGGGTGTCCCTGCCCATGGCAGGGGGGTTGGAACTAGATGATTTTTAAGGTCCTTTCCAACCCAAACCATTCTGTGATTCCATGAACAGTGGGGTGAAAAATCCACTTCATAGGCTGTTATCTGTAGGCCCTCAAGAACATGGAAATGAAAAGAGGATTTGGAGAATAAAGCAAGTTTATCTCAAGGGAAAGTTCTCCAGGTGAAGGGTGGCATGTGAGTTATCCTTGAAGTCTTGGTGACAGCTCCCAGCTATCACAGCAAGGGGAGTACATGTGTGAGTCCTGTGGCAAGTGCCATCACTGCCAGTCTGCAGGCAGGCTTTTGGAGGTGCCTGTTGTGCATTTCTCTTCATAGGAGGGGCTTGAGTGGAGAGGTACGTCCAAGCTGGTGATTTTTCTGGTGAGAGGTTTAAAGAACTACAGACACAGATCATAGAAAATCAGGTTTCATTAGTTCTCTTGCTCATGATAGCAAATTCAGTAGAAAGGAGAAGTCACTCCCATTTCATTTTCCCATTAGGGGTAGTCTCTACCTTCCTGATGGAGTGGATTTAACGGGAAATAATGCTGAAGTGCATCTTAAAACGTTGTTGACTTAAAGGATGATCACATTGAAAGGCAGATCTTTCTTTTTTTTTTTGTTCTGTAATCATTAGGAGCGGTGTGCCTATTACATTATAAGTACAGCAAGATGTCATGCTAATACCATTCCTGATCCATGCTTACATGAGAGATGTGTACATACTTAACTTCTAGAATCTTGAATCCTAGGGGAAATACAGAGATAAAAAGTATGCAGTAAATCAAAGTTTTCATTTCCTTTTTCCTTTTCCGAAATACAACAACAACAAAAAAATGTTTGCAAATAGTATAATTAGGTGGGGTTTTTTTGTAAGAACATATTGTTTTGCATGCTTCCAGGCACCAAGAGGGAAATTTAAAACAAAATGTTTGTTAATCAGGTTATGAAGGGCTGCTCTGTGGAATTTGAGGATGTAATCAGGAGAAAATCCTGACTCTCACACTCAGCTTGGCTGCTGGGGGAATTCCAGGCATTTGCTTCTAGTAAGAGAGCTCATCTACGCTGAGCACTCTTCATTTGCTGTTCTTATGGACTGGCTAAGTTGGCTCAGTGCGTACTATCTCTGGGCAGGTTTTTCCAGTTAAGGGTGAGTTCTTGTTGGGACTTGATGAGTGGGTTTCAAAACTGGAGGGCATTTTACTGGCCTATTGATATCCTAATTGATTTATTTTCTTGAGATGCTTATGTGCATATGATACCTTTTTTTTCCTCCCTACATCAATTATTTTTTTTCCCCAGGTTTTATATTTTAAGTAAATCATCAGTCTTTGAATCGCTTTGCTGCTCTGAGAATGCATGCTAATGAGTGCTTACTGTGTAGTTTCATGTGCATTTGTTCCAGCGGCACTGCCAGGCTAAGCCATCATCTTCCTCTTTCTCCAGCCTTTCCCTGTCACTATCCACTCTGCTTTCCCATTTTTATGCCTCCACTGTGCCCTCATCTGTGTCCTGGTAAAGCTGTTTGTTTGGCCTGACCAAATGACGTGGAGGGAGCGGTTATTTGTAGTGCAGATCATTTCCGTGGTTTTAACTGAGGGCACGTGACACAAAATGGGGAAGAAGAAAGCAGAGATGGGAACAAGCTACAGGACATAATGGGAAGGTGATGGCTATTTAAACAAGCAAGCTTACTTCCCCCACCTCTGTATCTACGGTCACAGATTATGTTCAGACCAAAAGTCACTGGAAATCTGTGTGTTAGAAGAGATTCATTGCAGTGTACTGGGTTTGCTCCTTCTGATATGAAGTCTGATGTTTCTTGCAGAGGTTAGGTGGTGTAAGAACAGGTCTGTCGTGCTCACCCTTGCCCTTTTGGATGAGTAAACACAGATACATTCACTGCAGTTATTTCTAAACTTAACATTGTGGACTGGAGCTTTAAGGCTTAGTCTGACATGTTTCAAAAGCAATCAACTCACATGAACTCCAGTATACAAAAAGACTTCATAGCTGTTTGAGTCCCATGTAACAAGAACTCTTCTCTCATGGCTTTGTTGTGTAACTGCAAGCTGCTTCTGCTCTATTACTATATTATTTTTGATGAAAACATGACAGATAGGTATGCAGAAGTCCCATGAGTGGTCATTTGGCCACAAAAGACATGGCAGGGGAGGGTACTTATGTATATATGTTTAAATTCTGTTTACATGTTCCCATGGTGTTAGATGAACCAGCATTAACAATGTTCCTGTGGATATAAGGTGAGAACGGATCGTTGTTCCAGTGCAGGCCATGTCAGTGACAGTATGTAGAACTGAAGGAATTTTATAAAGACTGCATGGCCTTCAGGGTAGATGGGACAAGTTTACAAAACAGAAGTCGACTGAGGGCTCCTGAGTATGTAGAAACACTGTTTGGCTCAAGTTCTTGAGAGGAAGTCTTGGAAGACTTTTGGGGTTAAGTGTTGTTATGTATGCTTGTCCTGTCCTTGCCCATCTCTTGTTGGGCGTCCACTGTTGGAAAAAGGATAATGGACTAGAAAGACCTCTGGTGTAATCCTGCAGAAGGCTTGTTAAGTTTTCAGAAGTTGTTTCGAGAAGGGATTACTTTCCAAGGTAACCCAATCAACACAGCGCTGATTAATTTTTAAATAGTTTAACTAAAAAGAAAAAATCAATCATAGCTGTTGCTCAGGTGAAAGTTTTGCCTTATGTGTCAGTAAGATTCCCCTGTTTGCCATTATTTAATTTTTCCAGTTGCACCATAACAAAGGTGAGAGAGCACATTGCCTTTCTTGCCAGAATGTCTGATGGTTTACTTTCTGTAAGCTAGGAGCATCTTCTACAAAAAGAGAATCATCAACCCATTTCTATCTGCCTATCCTCATATAATCTGTTATGGGATAATATGGGAGAGTCTATGGCTAGCTAGAGGAGAAATTGCTCTCAATAGGAGTTTCAAAAACAGTAAGGTCACTTTGCTCCTGAAGTTCCACAAGCTATGAGGTGCTATCGAAGAGGCACGTGTGTCTCTGTATACATTTAAAAAGCCTGAGGGTCAATTCAGAATTTATCTAAGCTCAATTGTGTTGTTTAGGAGATGAATCAAGAGCAAATACGATATGCTCTAGTGTTTTGCCTTCATAAAGTCCAGTGAAGCTTTTCAGTTGAACTTCTCAACTCCTCCTACAAATGTTAAAATACAGTCTCTACTATCTGTGCCTCTACTAGCTCAAGCATTAAATGGTTTCATATCTTTTCTCATGGAAGAAAAAAGGAGAGGAAGAAATAAAACCTCCTTCTTGCGTTTCAACCTGGACTTATGTAACCTGAATAAATCCCATCTTTAAAAAATACAGACACTATCTTAGGTGAATACTTGAATAACAAGTACTACATGGAGGCAAGATGAATGCTTCTCTGCATCTAGCAGTATTCCACAATCTGAATGCTCTGTTATCACAATTAAAATGTTCCAGTGATGTTTCCTGAGCAAGTAAGGAGACGGGGAAAGGAAGTTCACTTTTTTTTTTTAATTATGTGAAGTAAAATATTGTCAGGAGTATAGGTTTGTTAAAAAGCAAGCATTTTTAGACTAGAATAAAATTACCCTCCACAAATTATCTAAAATATAAATATACAAAGATGTGTTCAAATTTAGTACAATGATATATCAATAGGAGACAATGTTGTTACTTTATTCTTCAAAATAAGTACCCAAAAAAAGGAAGAATTCACATTTAACTCAAAAGGTTTAATTTAAGCAGGTTTTGTTATGATTTTTGTTTTTTAAGATCAGAATAAGTTTCCAAGAAGGTTTGCAAAGTCATAGATAGAAAAGGTGATTTAAAGCCAGCCAACTGAGACCAACTTTGCAGTCAGTTAGAACTGAAAATTAAAAGTAAGTAAAAGAGGAAGAGAAATAACTAGTTTGCTTTCCCATTCACATAAATGGGTGTCAAAAATATGTCAGGAACAAACAGAATAAAACTCAGAACTGAATCATTAATAATTTAAAATATTTTAAAATGTAGACATTGTAAAAGATACAGCTTTGATGTATTGGAGAGCTTATCTACCTTCAACTTGTGAATTTTCACTTCACAAGCAGAGAGCGTTCAAGGGATGTAACACAACTGTTTTGTATCAATTGCAAAGGAACAGACTATTTGTTTGGGGTTTAATGGATTTGTTCTGATTTACCAAGACCTTTATACCTTGTGTGCATGTGTAAAGTGTTGACTATAAAAATAGTATTTGACCAGTACAGCAAAAGTATAGTTAACACCTGAGTAGTGAACCAGTTTTTGAGATGTTGTTTATTGTAGTGCTTATTGCATTTATAAGGGTCATTTATTGTCTGAAAGAAGTGGCAAAAATTACAGTATCAATATGTGTTTAACCACAGGAATTACATAGAAATTTTTTTTAATGGATTCACATAATCAGCATTACATACTTGAATAATTCATCAGAGTATTTCTTTCTTTATTAGTGCTTTTCACAGTGTCAGCAAGGCTTTCCTTCTCTGCTTTCCAAACTGTCCTTGGACGTGCTAGATCCTCTTCTCCTGTCTAGGGACATCTGCTGTGGGATGGTTGAGGCAAAGCAAAGGGGACGCTGAAGAAGGCGCACCAATATCTCCCTTGGTTTCCTCTTCTTTCCTCCCTGTCGTTGATTGTCCTTTCCATCCCTGATGGGACCTGGGCAGGAGACTCGCACGAAGGTATCTTCTCAGCAGAAGGCCTCTCGGGCATGGGTTGGCTGTTTCCGCTTCATGTCACCTGGGGAGACATCACGAGAGGCTGAGTTATATTTTTACCTGACACAAACTCTCTGATATGAAAAAATGAACTTTTTCCCCTGCATGTATGTGATTCTCTCATGTGGAATTGCTTTGTGTCTGAAGTGTGGAACATTTTTAGATAGAAAACCCTGAATAAGTAGACTTGGATAAAAGGAAGCATGCTGATAATACATGTCAGGTAGTATGCTTAACATCAGTATTTTAAAGCTATCTGTGCAAAGTAAGAACAAATGACTAGAGATGCTTATGAAACCCCTTTTATACAGATTACATGAAAGTATCTTGGAGAGCACATTCACTAAAAAAGTTTTTTGACTAATTTTTTTTTTATATTTTGACTAATTATTTAAACCATTTAAATGTAGCTTTAAACTCGTGTGCAGTCTGGGCTGCAAAGCTTTTAGTGTCTTCTGTTAAGGTTGCGATTTAATTAAAGGTCAGTGTTACACACATTTCCACAGCACATGGTAAAACCCTGGAATGAAATGAGCCTCACTTGAACATTTGATTAGACAAGATAATGTATTTCCCCCTGGAGTAGTTTGTTATTCAAAACAAGCTCTTTAGGGAAGGAAGTTCACATCAGCTGGTAACTGTTCCTGTGGATACCAAAGAACTTTGTACAGTATACACTACAGTAAATTGCACTGCAGGTCATTTAAGAGCTGGAAGTATGGCCCATATCTATGTAAAAGTACCAAAATGTACAAAAAAAAAAAAAAAAGCTTAATAGCAGGCGAACAGCAGGCAGTGATACTAGAAAAAAAAACCTACCTGAATTTACAGAGCCTGTTATGCTTTTAGTTAGTCAAGAAATTACACTTTTCTAGTAGACAAATTTTAGAAATGCTTCACGAAGCCTTGTGTGTCAAAAAGAAAACACTGAAAAAAAGTTTGCTATGAACTGATGCCTTTAACTGTAATGTGGAACTGAATAACTTTTGGCTTTTAACTTTTCTGTAAATGTAATTGTAGACAGTAAAATCAGTAGCTGTTCTGTTCTGTAGATCAGATGTCTCTTTTTCCCATCATTGCCCTATTTTGACCCTTTTGCTCTTCACTTGCCACGTATCTTGAAAATTTTAGTGACTGGTAGCAAGTGGTGGTTAGCAGGCCAAGTTCATTAGGACTCAACTAAATTTTAACTTCTGACTATTTCTGATTATCTGTATGGATTGACTTCTGAGGGTAAGCTGGAAATTAATGTTGTATTCTGGACTCTAGAAATGAACACCCTCGAAAACAAAGACTTGTTTTCATGGGATGCGGACATTCCCTCAAGTTCATAAATGTTTCCTGCCATGGAAGCAGTTCTAAAACATTTTACAGTATAGCAGCAAGTCTAGTATATCTGTGGCATGTAGCTTGGTTTAGAAATCCAATTTAAATCTATTTTTTACTTTATCTTGGTCTGCCATGTTGTGTGTGTGTCTTTGATTACAGAAGTCTCTGTTAAATAGCCAGCCCAAAGAGTTGCTGTGTTCTGAGTTTGCTGACGCTGCTAACTAAGGTGGTGTTTGTATCTTAAATTTGTTATATGGAACTATTATGATGATGGTCATCATAAAAGTTTCTTACTTTGGGGGAAGCGTTCTGCAAGTTTTCCATAGTATATATTATATAATGTAATATTAAAGAGCCACTCTATAGCTGTATATGAATGTTATACGAATGAGCTAACATAATTTTATATTGCCACCCTTGGTTCATAGTACTAGCATTTGAGCTATAGTTTGAGTCAGTAGATAATCCCCAGTTGGAAAAAGAGGCATATTTGGGCAGTCAGCACTGATCTCTTGTGCGATTCCAGCAAGTAACTTAATCTTGTTTCCTCCATTCCTTTTTCTACCTTTCTTCTTACTAAGGCAGAATGGGGTATGTGCCCGGAGTAATGTGCTTTTGAATCTCCACCAGGAGCTCTAAGTGTTGTTGTCAGTCCTGTAAATTGTTATTTGTTCCATAAGTAATGGAGCTAATAAATTCTGGTTGCCTCTGGATATATTGTGGGTGCCCAGCCTACTTCTCCAGTGACAATAAATAGCCTGTTTTTCCCTTAGGTCTCCTATTGCCTGATTTTCCTCAGAGTAGTCCCAGTCCCCTTCCAGCTGGGCAAGAGGCAGTGCGTGTCCGTGCACCTTTTGGTGAATAAGTGCTGACTGGCTGGTCAGACCACACGTGTCCATCAGCAGCTAATCCAACAAAACCAGAGAAGTTGTTGAGATCACACTAAAACTTCCCTTTGGTATGGAGTTGTTGAACCAACTCCTTACTCTAGACAATGATGTTCTTGTTAGACTTTGAGGCCTTCTCTGAGTCCTCTGCTTTTTTGTGGCATTTGGTCGGAACTGGCTGATACGTTGCACAGTTAGGTAGAAGGCATGGTTGTCAGACAAATGATACAGCAGTGTAATTCTCCTTTCCTTAGGAAACCAAGCTAAGGCGACAGCATACATTGCAGTAGGGCTTAAACAGTTTAATAAGTTAGGCTACAACTGAAATTTAAGTGTAACATCTACATGTTATGCTTATGGTCACATTTTATGCTTACAGCTGAAGATAACCTTTCTCCTTGGATACAGCATGTGTTTTAAGAACCCTGGAGTGATGCGTAATATTTTCCTTTCTCAAGGAGAATGGAAGATCTACTGCTCATAAAGAGTTTAAGTAAATTAATTCTTTTAAACCCGTTGGTGGGATGATGGACCCAGGCGCTAGTGCCACATGGCCCCAGTGTGCTGCTACCTGAGCCTGTCTCGGCTAGATGTACGGTGTCTTCTGAATAGTGTTCTGTAGAAAAGTGGATCTTGTGTCATCTTTGTTAATGTCTCTTTGCTCTTTTCAACAACTTGTAAGATGTTTGTATCAACTAGTTATGCTTTAGTTTCAGTCTTTTCATTTTTTGTGTGGACATTTCTGCCAGCCTGCTTTAGTCAAGCATAATGCACCTTGACTTCTCTCCTAAATGCAGTGTGCAATACTGATTTTCAGAAGTAATATGCAAATGCAGATTTTACATGGCTAACTTGAGAGGGAAGAGTTTATAATAGTTTATAATTATTTTTTAGCCCAGGAAGATAATTTCTCAGAGCATACTGTGGAAGAAGATATTTTATATAATGTACCTTATCCAAAGATCCTGTCTTACAACTGCAGTGTCTTCAACACAAAATTTGCTGTCGAACAGCATATGGTTTGGGGCTGGTGTGTAGCATTACCAGTGCCGGTGAGATGTAGAATGACTGCCTCTATTCTAAGGTCTCATCAAACCACCTCTAGAACACAGTCACTAAAGAAAAGAATAATGTTTCAAATAGAAATATTATAGCATTCTTAACTAGTTTTACAAATTTATGAATTACTGCATTTTATTTGGATATCCCTTTTAAACATACATTAAAAACTAAAAGGATGTAGAACATGTAGCAACTTATATTACATTTCCAGGTTTATGATTTTAACTACGTATCGTTAAATCCACAGTAAGATAGTTTTTGACATGTACATCCACATAAAATGTGCAGCTGAAGTGCGTGGTGCTAGTTAGAAATGTTTGGTGTTCCTTTTTGTTGTGATTCATGAACTGTAACAGGGAAAGAGGATAGCTGTTGTGGAAAGTTGCTACTACAAAATACAGAAAACATGAGATCTAACAGTGTGTTAAAACAAAAATAACCTTCAATAGCTGTTCTAAATTAGGCAAAGCTTAACAGCTAAACAGACATGCTTGAGTTTATTATTTGAAAAATTATTCAGCTGAGGTGCAGTTCATCCATTCACATTGTTTAGTTGGAAAGCTGTCTCTTCTGAAGCCAGTGACAAAACTGCCAGTGACTTTAGTGGCATCAAGAGCCAATCAATATTCTCCAACAAACCGGAGCTCCATTTTCATCCAAGAAAAGAAACACTGTCATAGGTCTGTTTCATATTTTATGAATTCATCATTGTCCTGGGCTGGCCAAGATAATTCTGAGTGCAATGGAATACGGGGTTGTATAGCCATCATTTTCATGCTATGCTGCTGAAAGTAGGGGAAGGTTATTGTTGCTGGAGGGGGATTTACAGAAAGAGAGTTCCTGATGGTAGGAACGCTTTAAAACTTCCATCCTGTGTGCAACAGATGGTTTGATATTTTAGTGTGTTGATCAGTCTTTAAAAACTTGTTCTGGTGCCTGAATTACTGCATTAGTAACTTTTTTTTTTATTTTGTAGTATTAGATCACTCTTTTGTATGTGAAAGTAAATAGCCGTTCTACAAATATAAGTGTAATGTGATATCGCTGAGTTTCAGTGAATTAGAACAGAACTCTGCTTTTTCTTACTGCAGATAAGACACGAGCAGTGTACGGCTTTCAGATTACTGAACACTTAATGAATTTCGAGATGAGATTATTCAGTTCATAGCGAGATAGTTTGAAGGTATGCTTTCTTCAAACATGACAGCTTGTCATTAAAAGCTGCAGGTATAATTTCAATTTTCATAGCATAGTCTTAAGTTTCTTAGGAGCAAGCCTTATTCCAAAAATGTTCAGTGTAGCTGCAAAAGTGAAAAGATTTATTAAAAATGTGAGAAAATCTGAAGATAACAGCTAAGAGTCTTTGTTTGTTCAATACTGTTACTAACTTATCTGAAATCCCATTAATATTTGGAGTGGTTTAGTTTTTAAAGGTGGACACTGAAATTTCATCTGAACTAAGAGTTGGGAAAAGGAGAAGTATTTTTTCTGTGTGGCCCTTTTTACTGTGTCGACAGTAAGTGGTAGTAATTTGTAGCATTGTTTTTCTGTGGTACAGAATTGTTTCACAAAACGTGGATTTACATATCCATCCAGTCAACAAAATTCCGTTGCACTAGTCTTAGTTTAGCAGAGTTAAAAATAGGTTGAAAGACTGTCATCTTCCCTAATATGATCTTACTGTAATGTTTCCAAATACATTAGGATAAATGGACTTTAAATGTGAAATATAAAAGTCCTTCAGAAGAAGGATATAAGCAAGCAGATAGCTTAAAAAATTTCTCTCTACTGACCTCTTAATGATGTTCCTTCTAGCTCATACAGTCTTTTTTTCAGTCCACTGAGCGAATAATAAAGGACTTTCCCCTTTCCTGTTCCCCTGTCAGCAGGGCTGGTTGAACTGTAAAACTGCCTAAACAGTTTGTAAGTATATCCTGCCGTACTTTGTTAATCTGTGTTTAAGATTGCAGGGATTGAAAACATTGTGAAATACATGGTATTCTGCAGACTCGGGCAGTAGTATGATTGCAGTACAAGAAAACAGAATCCCTTTTATAAATTCAGTTCAATAAATTCTCCCATTGAAATGCTTTTCAAACAGCATTCCTTATTTTTATTTTGGAAATCTAATGCTGACTTTCCGGTACTTGGTTTAGTTGCTACGGCCTCTGACTATTTTTATTCCACTTCCTAAGAAACATGGATGTCGACAGAAGCCGTTTTCCAATCCACACATTGTCTGGAAAATCTTACATACTACATAAAAGTTAATCTACTTACCTGAAGACCCAGCTTCTTCCTAAAATATCTTGGCTCTTTTCCAGCATCAGCAAAGAAAGGTCGTAGTTTGGAACTATCATACACAGGAGCATTGTTGGAAAAATAACTCTGTTTAAATTTAAACCTCATTGTTACGTGTTTAGTTATTGACCCATGGATCTGTGAAGAGAAGTGCATTTCTTCCTTCCTCTCTCTCTTCCTCCCCCTCCCCACCAAGGGAGGTCTCATCCTCCTGCTACCTTTCTTCCTCTTTCCTGCTCCCCCATTAAAAATAGAGCTCCTCCACTTTAATCATTTTCCTGAGCAGCCCAGCCCTGGTGTGCTCGGTCACAAGATGCACTTTCCACCCTTGCCAGCATCCCTACAGATTTCTTTGTCCTAGATAGCACTTCCCCAGTGAGACACCAGATGACTTAAGGAGGTTAGACAAGGGTGACTGGTTCTGTGAGAAGAAAGTGGGACACGTTGTGGCTCTGTTTGTGTGGGAATCCTCCTAGTAGGCAGAAACTCTCTCCTTCCACTATGTTATCAACTGTGGGAGAACCCAGCAAAACTCTTTCAATAGCAATAGAAGGTTTTTGCTTGCAGCAGTTTTCTTTAGCTCCTCCACTGGGATCTGGATCTGGGATCTGGATTAGTGGTAGTTTTTAGTCATCTGGGGATTTTCTTAAAGAGGTTCTGTTCCTCAGTGGGATTTTTTTTTTCTTATCTTCAGGGTGATTTTGCGTTATCTCTATGGTAAATTGTCAATGGAGTTTGGAGAAAAGAAAGTAAATATAGCAATATATCTAAGAAAGCCCACCTACAAGTTCTGCTGTCCGTCAGAAAGTCTGTTGGCTACTGAACAGAGTAAATTGGTGGTGAAGGGAATCGCCATGTCTTGTGGGTATTGATCTGGTCGCTCCATTGCCCCTGTCCCCTACAGATGATTAGTTTAAAGGTTCAGCAAGATGGTAACAAGTTCAGGATGCAGAAGTATTTTAGATTATCCTTTTGTCAGCTCAGTTATGGTAGTGACCATTGGGCTGGGTGTGTAGAAGGTCCTATAGGATGTATAGATCTTCCGTTCTCCTGATTGATGTGCACTTTTTTCTAAAGAAAAAAGGACCTCCTTATTAGAAATATCACCATTAAGAAAACTGTCCAGCTTGTTTTGAAATTCCTTGGAAAACTTTTGTCTTAACGCCAAAGTAGATACTACCACCGTTGAGATAGGTATAATCTTTGTTAATACAGGTGGAAAACTCAGATTAAAAATAATATGCCAACAATTAACTCTGAAGTGATTACTGATATCCTAAAATAGTAAAAAATGTTGATTATTATTGAAGTATCTCAAAATTTCCTAGAGGTGACAGCGTAGGGATTTTTTTTCTGATTTTTAGATGGGGTAACTGAGCCACCAGGGGTCACAGAGAATAGTTGGCAGAGCCAGAAATGGAGTTCAGGCTTTTCCACTTTTATCTCAGTGTTCTTGTCACTGGATACCACCAGATGGTCTCCAGATTATTCAGTAAATAAGCCTCTGCATCCTCCATAAATATTCCGCCAAAGCCAACTGGCTGTGTCTCACGCTTGCTAGTTCCCAGTCTGTGAGAGTAGCTGACTTGGCAGGTAATGCTGTAGCTGGCCCCACTGAGCAATTCTCTTTTCTGTAGGTTCACTGGTTTTACCAGGCAGAATGATCTCTTCTCTACCACTGTTTTTAGCGATTCTTCTCTGCATCATAAGGAACTTTTTTTCTTTAGTGTAAAACTCCTCTGTGTATGCTTGAGGCAAACAATCTGATTTAAAGAAAAAAACCACCTCTTCTGATAACTGCCTGCAGATGTCTGAAAAGTGTTTAAAGAATTATTTTAAAATCTGGATGGCTTAATTGTCATTGTCTGTGTGCCTTGAAATTCACAGGGTAGAAATATATGTATCTGCATGGACTTGAGTCTGTGTGTGTGTGTATAGCATAAATACCAGATGGGAGAAGAGGTTCATGACTACAAAACAAACTGTTTTCTAGTCTCTCTTAATTCACTTCTTCACTTCCTAGTTCATAGGCCTTTTGCTTCTGTCTGTTCTGGTGAGGGTTTTTGTGGGTCTTCAGTTCTTCAGGATTTTGCCTCTCCCGTATATGTGCCTCAAATAGAAGTGTCCAAACTAATCCTCATATGTCCATTATTCTTCTGTTGGGGGGTTCAGTAACATAAATCTGAATGCTGGCCAGTGGCACCTTTCCTGCATTCACAGTGCTACCATAGTTGTGCTGCCAGAATTTTGCAAAAACTCAGGTTCTTCCAAACTAGGTAGTTAACTACAAGAGCTGAATTCACTGCAAGAAGTGCAGGGTGGGTGAACCAGCTGACAGGAATGGACATTTGACTGGTATGCTCCGAAGTTGAGGGAAGGCAGTTGGTTGGTTGGAGGCAAGACTGCCATTCACAAAGACCTTGCTATGCTCCACAATGCTGGGCTGCCAGAAACCTCAAAGAGTTCAACAAAGAGAAGTGCTACATGCAGCACCTGGGACGAAACAACACTGAGCAACAGTATGGATGGGACCAGCTGGCCAGGTAGTAGCTCCACTGAAAATGATCTTTGAGGTCTGGTGCAGACATGAGTCAGCAGTGTGTTCTGTATACTGAGCTGCATTAAGAATGTCAGCCCATCAGGAGAAGGGATTATTCCCCTCTGCACAGCACTCATGAGGGTGCGTCTAGGGTGTGTTTTGAGTTCTGCACCCATCCAGAAATGTCAGAAAACTGCAGCAAGTCCAGTGGAGGAACCACTAACAAGGTTAGGGGGATGAAGCACATGACATATGAAGAGAGTCTGAGTAGTATGATCTTATGTAGCCTGGAAAAAAGAAGACTAAGGCAGAATTCAGTAACAGTAAGTCCCCATCTGAAGGAGGAGGAGAGTTACAGAAACAGAGCCAGATCTCTCTCAGAGGTGCACAGTGATGAGACAACAGATAACAGACATAACCTGCAACAAGGGCAAGTCGTATTGGACATGAAGGTAAAAACATCACAGTGGCCAGCTGTAAGCAGGCTATCCAGAAGGGCTGTGTCTTCCCCATCCTTAGAGACTTTCAGAACTCAGCTGGACAAGGCTCTGAGCATCCTGCTGTAAATGCAACGTGAGCCCTGCTTTGAGCAGGAGGTTGGACTGGATGATCCAGAGACCCCTTCCAACATAAAATTTCTCTGTGATTCTATCCCTGTATCTTGTGCATGCCAGAGACCTGTTTCCATGTGGAGTGACAGGCTTCAGTGCACCTGTAACCCATGAGATTGATCAACATCTTTCTTGTAAAGAAAATACAGCTATATATAATGCATGTAATAGAATGAAGAATTACAAAGCAATAAGCACCCAGCACGTATTTTTTTGTTCTCACCTAAACATACAGTTTTCTACAGCTTACACAACTCATAGATGGAGTTTGTACTCTTAGTTTATAAATTTTCTTGAACTTGACGACAGAGAAATAACACCTTCTGAAACAATATTCAAGCTATACAGTATTCAAGAAGTGGGCCCGTGTAAACCTAATGAGGTTCAACAAGGCCAAGTGCAGGGTGCTGCCCTTGGGTCAGGGCAGCCCCAGGTATTTATACAAACTGGGGGAAGATCTTGAGAGCAGCCCTGTGGAGAAGGGCTTGGGGGTCCTGGTGGACGAGAAGCTGGATATGAGCCGGCAGTGCGTGCTTGCAGCCCGCAAAGCCAACTGTGTTTTGGGCTGCATTAAAAAAGGGGTGGCCAGCAGGGAGAGGGAGGTGATTGTGCCCCTCTGCTTGGCTCTTGTGAGGCCCCATCTGGAGTACTGTGTCCAGGCCTGGGGCCCCCAGCACAGGAAGGACGTGGAGCTCTTGGAGCGGGTGCAGAGGAGGGCCACTAAGATGATCAGAGGGCTGGAGCACCTCTCCTATGAGGAAAGGTTGAGGGAACTGGGCTTGTTTAGCTTGGAGAAGAGAAGGCTCCGGGGAGACCTCATTGCGGCCTTCCAGTACTTGAAGGGAGCCTATAAACAGGAGGGGGAGCGACTGTTTACGAGGGTGGATAGTGATAGGACAAGGGGGAATGGTTTTAAACTAAGACAGAGGAGGTTTAGGTTAGAGATTAGGAGAAGGTTTTTCACCCAAAGGGTGGTGGCACACTGGAACAGGTTACCCAGGGAGGTCGTGGATGCCCCATCCCTGGAGGCACTCAAGGCCAGGCTGGATGTGTCTCTGAGCAGCCTGGTCTAGTGGTTGGCGGCCCTGCATATGGTGGGGGGGTTGAAACTAGATGATCACTGTGGTCCTTTTCAACCCAGGCCATTCTATGATTCTGTGATATGATTCTATATAGGTTGAATCATCAACAAAAAGCATCTAGGTTAGCAGCTGATGAACTGTTGTAACTCAGCTGTTTGGTTCCCAGTTGTCCGAGAGCCTGTGAAGAAGTGGTCAAGGTGGTGGTGGTATAAGATGATAACAGAAAGCCAAGGTATAATTTGTGTCAGACTTGCTCTTCTATTTCAGGTAGACGAGTTGAAATGGTTTTCCATTGCAAGCACGTTTCTTGTATTGTCCCCACCATTGTGTAGTTGTTAGCCAACATCCTTCACAACCTGATGACAGCTCACCAAGAAGTAAGATGCACAGTTTTACAGGGCCAGAAGAATAGAGAAATCACATGCCACGGAAATTAGAGGTACCCCTTCAAGGGACAGTGTGTTTAAAGAGGTAGCATGTAAAGAGTGAGAATTGAGCATTAAACTGTCTGCTTTAACAGTTTCTTTATTGGCAAGGTCTCCCCTGTGACCTGTTGCTTCTGCTGCAGCTTTTCTGGGAATTCTTAGTCTTCTTTGTTAGGTGGTGTTCTCCATGGCCACAGGTTTTGTCTCTCCCCAGTAGAGAAAAGGAACTGGACAACTCTGCTGTGAGTTCTCCCATCTCCGCAGGCTTTAACTGAAAATTGGAAGATAGAGCAGTTTATCTGCCTTTGTCTGTCAGCTTCAAAGTTCATTTGGTTTAAAAATAAGTCATGAGATGGAGGTCAGCTGCCTTTTCATGCAAATCAATGTCATGGTTTCAATTTAATAATTTTGGTACTGTGAAAATTGTTGCTCATTTGTGGCAGTATGTTCTCAAGTTTCTCTGCCTGACCTCTATGTTCCCCCAAAAAGTATATGAAAACTGAAGGATGGAGGAGAAGGGAGAGGAATGTTTGTTGTAAACTCTACCAGGATTTTCAGATTTTACCGGTGTTGGTTATGCAATTTTAAAGTTTAAATTTTTTAAATCCTCAGTAATTGAGTCCACTTAAAATGTGAGGACAGCAAGGAATTTTATGAAACCAAATCAGATGATTCTTGTAGTATGTATCTTTGTAGGTACAGACACGTATCACAGTACTTCGTGATTATTTCATTTACTAAATCCACAGGAACCAGAAGTAGGGATTTCCTATCGCTGCTGTCAAAACTGACTTTGGAATCTGCCAAGCACGTTGACATTGGAAAATGTAGGCTCAAGGGAATAGGGATAATGTGTTTGTGGAATGCTGTCAAGGTTGCTAGCCCTAAAAGTAGACATTTTGATGCATGATACACACACCCATATGACACACTGTATTGTCACCTTGCTCTTTTGGTTGCTTTCTAGTAGCAGAATTGAAGTGTGATTTAAGAGTTATTCTGAACTTTTGGAGAAAGGTGTTATTCTACATGAGAGGAGGAAAAGTTGAACCCTCATCCACTTAGAAGAATGTGGCAGAGGAAAAGTGTTTACACAGACTTACGTCATGCTCAGCTGTACACTGAAACAGCTGCTTGCTCTAATTTAAGACTTAAGAACGTTGACAGTGTCCACTGAAGACACTGGACCTATTGTATTAGGAGTGCAGATAACCAATGGTTGGCATCTAGGCTAGTGCTTTCTTTGCTTTCTTTTTCTTTTTTTCTTTCTTTCTTTTTTTTTTCATTTGGGTTTTTTGGTTGGTTTGTTAGGGGTTTTTTGCAAGTCTTCTCCATGATCATAGTTTTAGAGCCTTTTGAAAGCAGTTCCCATTTTCATGCTTTTGTAGATAAGTGCATGTGCACACTCTATTTGCGTTATTTTTCGCTGTCCCCAAACATATTAAGGACTTTAATTGTGACCTTCATCTTCAAGTATCCATTGCTTTAAGCACAGATTTTTTCTTATAGTGATTCACCAGTTAAACTTAGTGTGAGGTTTTATTTCTAGACAAAATTTAGGGGCATCATTTCAGGTATTTTCTTTGTCTGCTTAAATCCTATGCCTAATTTTAAGAGGTCGAGAGCTGTGCACCTTTTTGTGCCTTATTCTTTTTGGCAACTGAGGCCTCTGCAAAATACACAGGCTGGCTTGAAGGGGAACCCCTCTTTGCAAATGCTGAGTTCACAGAAGTCTCAAGCAAAGGGCACGAAGCTCAAAGTGGTGTTTGTGAAAGAAGTTTTGTCAGCAAGGTCTTGTCAATGTGCTTCTTCACATAGATCTGTCACATTCATGAATGGACATTTGCTGCTTTTCCCTGAAGATAAAAAGGTAATATGAAGTTCTGCACATAGTATCTTCTTTATTATTGATCCAGAAGACTGTCTATCTGAAAGGATCCTTGCACACTGCATGTGAAAACAAAAATCTAAGGAATTCCACTGACTAGACTTCAACAAACGAGGACACTCCATACAAAACTATTGACTCGTCATGAGAAAATACAAACAAAATATTTTAAAAAAATGAAGACCATAGATTAATAGATACTCAAGAATATATTAACAGTTCAGAGGAATGCCTAAAGTTATCTGTATTTCTACATCTTGTTCTCAAAGGTACTGGAAATAACAAAAGCAGTAACACTGAAAACAGTCTTTCTAGTGTCACTCAAAGGGGCAGTCGTCAGTTCAGGACGTAACTGTGAACAATCCAATAGGTACAGACCAGCCCATTTGGAAGCCCCTGAATCATTTCTCAGAGAGAAGGAAAACTCAGAGGTTATATGGAGTCGATACTATTGTCCCATTTAAATTCTCTCTTTCTCCCAATCTTACCTTCTCCAGCCCTGTCATACATATCCTGTTACAATCAAACATTTGTTTTCTTATGGAAGCATTTTCTCCTGGAGACATAAAGGAAGAGCTGAGGGAACGTGAGGAAAGGTTTCTAAGGTTTTTTATCTCAAAAAAGAAAACAGAAACAAAGGACTTAGAATAGAAATAAAGGAACTCTCACCTGGAAGGACACACATTTCTACTGAGTTGGCGTGCAAAAAATGTTCTTCAGAGGCAATTTATTTCTAATTCAAGATCTGTGTAATACTTTATTTAAAGTGATGAAAATGGGTATCAAAGACCCCAAACTGAGAAAAAGATTATGATTAAGGTGATCATATTTTAAAGAAGTAATTTTTTTAAAATTGTCAAGTTGTTGAGCAGAATCAAACAAGGCTGTACTATTTAGAGGGAGGAGAAAAACAACCTAAGTAGTACTTAGCCTGGCTGCTACTATTTTTGCAAGAAATTGAGCTATTTGCAAAAACCTGTAAGAGTTTGCTGAAAATGCCTAATGAAAAACTGTCATCCATAAGGAAGAGTTCAGCAGTACTTCACCAGGCTGGGCTGTAGCAGTGATCAAGAGGGTCTCTCTGCAGAACTTCTCGAGTCAGAGTGAACGCAGGTGCACAAGTTAAATGTGATATCTGCCTGCAGTTGTATGGGGGAAAGCAAACTCTTGAGTTTATCTCGGTGTGTTCAGGATGCCTCCTGCTACCATGAGTAATCTGAACTAGATGAGGAGGGAATACAACAATTTTTTTTATCGCTCTAGGAGAGGAAGTTCCTACTCTAAAATCAAAAGTGTTGGACAATGGGGCCGTCTAGATACTCTATCCAATGGAAGGATAGGTGCCCATGAAGGCAGCAAATCAGTTCCCAGATGCTTTTTGAAGGCATAGGAAAACTGTCAGCAGAATCTAAAATAAAAGTTCTCAGAAAAATTTCCCATTTCTGTCAGGTCATATGTGCACCTCATGAGACTGTTGCTTAGACCAAACTTAAAAGAACTAGTGATCACCTACAGCTGAACATAATCGAGAACATTTTAAAATCTGAGACCATTATCATTTTAGCATTTGTGAGAGAGAAGAGGAATTTCTTGCCTGTGCCCAGATAATAAGGAACTATATGAGGAACAGAGATAACACCAACAGAAAACTTAAAATGTTTCTGTTTGTTTACTTTTGCACTTTCGTACTTCATGTTATGTTTACAGGACGTAAGTGTTTAAAGTCCAGAAACAGTAATCAAACTATCAGTATGAACTGTTGGGAAAAGCAACTCTACCTCTGATTTTTAAAAAATCATACTGTTCCATGTAGGAAATAAGAGCAAGTTAAAATGTGTCAATGATCATTTAAAGAAAATATTGACTGTAGTAGTTTATTATGTTTATCGTTATGGTAAACTTCCATTTATAATGAGGGATAAACACAGATTTATTTCTTAACTATTAGAGAGACTATGAGAAATGTATATGTGTAATGATGTAAAGATGTATAAGGTAAAAAAATTTGCAGCTGTATGGTAGTACATCTGTACATAGCAGCACAATAAGAACAGGACTATCCCTTAAGTTTCCCCATATTTCTGTGAGAAGGTGACTAAGTACAAAAAAAAACCAGGAGGTGTTTCCAGCTTTAAATCTCAGTGCTGCAGAATGGAGTAGGTCAGGCAGGAGCTGGTGGATTGGAGTGGATCAGATGGCATCCACAGAAAGTGCAGAGCAGATTCTTGCAGAGACGGAAACCTGCAAAATCCTCCAAACAAAGGAGACCAACTGGTTCGTTAAAGGAAAGACCCTTCCAGTTTGAACCATTTGCTGTTACTCACTGGTGCTGGCATCCGGACAGAGTATCCCTCCCTCATACATTCCTTTCTCACTGGATGTATAATTGTTCCTTTAAATGTTGTCATAGTTTTAGGCTCCTGACTCAGGTTTCTTAAATACCATCTAAGACAACTGCATATTCCCTTCTCAGAAACGGGGGTTGAGGGTAGCCTGGAAGGAGACACAGTTGCTCTCCACTGTAACCTCTTTTTCCCCATGGCTTGGTGCTCTCTGCTCAAGAAGACACAGATTCTCTTCAAGAGGACATTTTCTAAAGATTTCTTATGGTACAAATTTCTATTAATAAAAAGTTATGTCTTTTGGCCTTCAGTGGTACTTTGCATCTGTCCCACTCCCGCTATGGAGTCAGATTGTCATTTCCTTTGATCCAGAACGACACAGTTGGTCCACAGCTGCATCGCTAAGAGTCACTTCATTCATGCCTGCTGCCACTACACTGTCAGGCTTTGTGAGGCTCGAGAGCAAGCTGTTACCAGGTCAAACCTTTTTTACCTCATCTCTGCCATTGCATAATCCGGACTGTTGTGGGCAACCCCAATATAGTGATAGGTGATAAAAATGGTTAGGAAGGAGTGTCCCCCATTCAGCTGTGCACGCAGATGGTGATGCGGTGGAAGTGGCGTGCTCAGGAAGATATCTAATCAATAATCCCACGCGGGGATGCAACAGAATCCTCACACATAAGCGTAAGATACAGATATCAGTAACAGACACAATGTTCACCTTGCTGTGTTGTCTGATGCACACCTCTCTGCAAACACAGAAGGTGTGACTTCTCTCTGTTTTCACTTGGGCCAGGGAGACAGTTTGTCTGGTTCTGAGGAATTCCTGAGAGAACAGGGGAAAGGTATTTTATATACCTTTTATTGCCTGTCTTTTTATCCATCAGAGAGTAAGGAAAATAGAATAGTTATAAGAAACAGTAATTACACAAACATAGCCAAAAGAAAAACTTCCTGACATACTTCAGTTATCCTGAGGAATTAACCAAATTTAATTGCTGAACAATCTGGTAGATTTTTTTTAATTATTCTACCCTAGCTCCCTTTTCTTTCCTGATTTTTATGGCAGATATATTTGTGGTTTGGGCTCAAACATGAACTGTAGAGTTTGAAATTGTGCACCCGTGGCATGTCACAGAGTTGCAGAGTGGTTGAGGTTGGAAGGGACTTCTGGAAGTCACCTAGTCCAGCTCCCCTACTTAAGCAGGGCTACCCAGAGCCAGTTTCCCAGGACCATTTTCAGAAAGCTTCTGAATATCTCCAAGGATGGAGACTCCATAGCCTCCCTAGGCAGCCTGTGCCAGTGCTCAGTCACCCTCACAGTGAAAGTGTCTCCTGCTGTTCAGAGAGATCCTCCTGTGTTTCAGGTTGTGCCCATTGCCTCTGGTCCTGTTACTTGGGGCCACTGAAAAGAGCCTGGCTCTGTCCTCTTTGCACCTTCTCTTCAGGTATTTATAGAGATTGATGAGATCCCCTGAGCTTCCTCATCTCCGAGCTGAGCATCCCCAGCTCTCCCAGCCACTCTCACAGGAGAGATGCGCCAGCCCCTATATCAGATTTGTGGCCCTTCATTGGACTTTCTCTTGTACTCAGGAGCCCAGAACTGGACGCAGCACTCCAGCTGTGGCCTCACTGGTGCTAAGTAGAAGGGAAGGATCACCTCCCTTGGTTTGCTGACAGCACTCCTCTTATTGCAACCGCAGATACCATTGGCCTTCTTTGCAGCAAGGGGACATTGCTGGCTCATGTAACTGCTCGTGTTCGTTTAGAAACCTGATGCTTTTTTCTCTGAGCTTGCTTCAGAGTAAAATAATCTGTCAGAAGTTGTTGTTCTGGCTATGTGTTTGGCTTGTGTGGTGGGTTTTTGTAAGTAGGGGAAGGGGCTGTAGGGATGACTCCTGTGTGAAGCTACTGGAAGCTTCCCCAGCTCCGGGTCAGACTCGCCGCTAGCGAAGGCCAAGCCCATCAGTGATGGTGAGAGTACGTCTGGGATAACATATGTAAGAAGAGGTAAAAAAACCTGCTGTGAACCTGCAGTTGGGGAGAGGAGTGGGAAACAACTTTGCAGATGCCAAGGTTAGTGCAGAAGGAGGGCAGGAGGTGCTCCAGGCACCGGAGCAGAGGTTCCCCTGCAGCCCGTGGTGCAGCCCATAGCAAGGCAGCTGTGCCCCTGCAGCCATGGGGGTAACGGGGGAGCAGAGACACACCTGCAGCCTGGGGAGAACCACACGCCAGAGCAGGTAGATGCCGAAAGGAGGCTCTGACCCCATGGAGGACCCACACTGAAGCAGCCTGTGCCTGAAGGACTGCACCCCATGGAGGGGACCCATGCCCAGAGCAGTTTGTGAAGAGCTGCAGCCCATGGGAAGGACTCACACAGGAGAAGTCTGTGGAGAACTGTCTCCCATGCAAGGGACTCCAGGCTGGAGCAGAGGAAAAATGTGAGGAGTCCTCCCTCTGAGGAGGAAGGTGTGATGAACTGACCACAACCCCCATTCGCTGCCCGCCCTGTGCCACTGGATCAGAGAAGGCAAAGAAATCAGGAGTGAAGATGAGCTTGGGAAAAGGGGAGGGGTGGGGGGAAGGCTTTCTTTAGATCTGATTTTATTTCTCATTTTCTTAGTCTGATTTGATTGGTAATGAATTAAATGGATTTTTTTCCACAAGTCGAGTTTGTTTTACCTGTGACCATAATTGATGAGTGATCCCTCTCTGTCCCTGTCTCAACCCAACAAGGTTTCACTTTTTGTCTATTTCTCCTTCCTGTTCCAGCGGAGGGGGGAGTGAGTGAGTGGCCGCATGGTACTTATTGTAGGCTGGGCCTAAACCACAACAGACTATTGGAAGATGAAGTTTTGATAGCTTTTCAAGATTATTAATCTGTCTTTGGGGCACTATTTCAAATTTCTTATCAATTTATGTAAGTACAGTCCTTTTGATCACTAAAATAGCATGTGAAGTCCTTTTCAAGCTCTGAAACTTCACATTACATACCATTGCTTAAAAGCCAATTAGTAGTTGTTCCCTACTTAAAAAAAAAGGAACTATTTACTTTCCTCTTTCAAGTGATATTTTCTATACTTATAGTCTGTTCCTGCACAGGAAAGAGAAGCTGGGCTTGCTGGGTTTTCTTACAAAGGTTTTCTTGAATTGGTGTATTTTAATAAAGAATTCATTAGAAATCTGCAAGAAAGTTTTTGATTATTTTGAAAGACAATTTCTAGTTGTTCCATATTAATGCTAACATTTTTAAAATTAGTGTCTTCTTCCTTATGGTTGTTTTTTAGTTTTAATTGACGAATGCTTTTTCCTTAAAGCAGGGATGATGAGTGAGATGGAACAAATAGTATCTAAATAGATTAATTATGACAGAAGCTGTTGTTACATTAGAACTTGTAGGTTTATTTTGAAAGGCACGGGCACATGGAAAAACACAGCAAGTATAAAACTGTATCAGTTTTTAAAACTTTTCCTCTCTCTGAGTCCTTATTAAAAATTCGCTGATTGTGGACCCACGTCTGTGCCATATACATGATAAAGGGGGTACAGTTGCAGCAACAGATATTCTGATGAAGTCTTCAAACAGGAAATGGGCAAGACTGAGTTGGAGTCATGACTACTAGGAGCGTGCGATCACCTCATTGTGTTGACCAGAGGTTTTGGTGGCATTTCTCATTAGGAGGTCTGCGGTCATTTGCTGGGGCCCATCTTGTGGACACAGGTCTGATTCTGCTCCTTCCAGCTTCCAGATTCAAGAGTTCACCACTGGCATTCATAGCCATGGATCATTTCAGTTGTTTTATGGTGTCAGATAAGAGTTAAGTCTCCAACATTCATTCTGGTTGTGGAAAAGTTTACTTCGGTGGTTCACATGGGCACAGTAATTTTTACTGATCATTTAGTGTTCCAACAACAATTCAAATCTTGCATTTTTTCCTTGGTTTTTTAAATGCTGTTTCAACTTAATTAAGTATAGGAAGATTTTGTGTTCTTTCTCATTAAAACAATCTCTTTTTATTCTTGTTGTTTTCATTCTGCTTGTTGCAACATTAATGGCAAATCGTAAGTGCAGGCGTAGTGTAATCAACTGTGAAACTGTTTCAGAAGCTGAGCCACTGGAGAATTATGCTGTGACAGTTTGCAAAAGAAAAGTTTGAGCCTAAACTTCTACCAGTTTAACTTCCCTAGGAAGTGGAAAGCTTAAGAAAATTATCTTGCTTCTTTAGAATATCCCTTCTCCCCAGAAATCTATGGTGTACTGCAGCTGAAGTGTTCTGTAAGATTATTTGAAAATTAGGTCTTATATTAATGTTAATGAAGGGAATCTGCAGTAGGGATCCAAAGAAGACATTGTAGTGTTTGCAATTACAATAATTATTGTCTTCAGTCTGTTGTCTGCAGTTAGATCAGTGGGAAGCAGTACCATACATGTATTTTTTTTTTCCTACTGCATCTGTTAGAACAGATGAGGAATTGGATAGGAAGCGAAGCAGTTTTTAGAAATACCCTTGAGTATTGAAATAAATCAAGTCCTTTATTTCCAAGTAGGGCTGGGGGTGTGTGGGTATGTAAAACAGTCTTTCATAATGCTAAAAATAAACCACTGGGCTTTTCCATGGTGCTTCATTGTTTTCTTAATGCAACCTGTAAGCTGGTTCCTTCTGTGTAGGTACTGAGTGTTTCTTTGAGGCTTAGATGTCACTTAGACTTAGGTGTCATACTTGTGCCTTGCAAACAATGCATGGTCCAAGAATATTTCATATGAAGCGGTATATACTGCTGCAGTTGAAGAAGGATTCTTGAAACCTGAGCATGATTTTACTTCAGTGGGCTATTTTAGTAGTATGGAAACCTTCGTAAGAAAAGGTGGCTCTGTGGACCTACATTTGCTTTTAAAAATTCAACCATTGAAGAAACATGCTGTCCTGAGAGGGCATTTATATGGGACAATGCCAGACAGTGTTTCCATGTGCCACGATACACTGTTAGAATTTTTTTTCTATTAACTGAACTGTAATAAGAAATATTTGTATTTAGAGGGGTTTTTTTGCTAAAAGTGTGGTGGACAGATTATATTTTTGAAATAGTGCATCCCATGTTTCTGAATAGTCTGATTTAATATATAATTTTAAAGTAGTTATTAAAAGCTATGTAATGACAAATATTTTGGAGATACAAGCTACAGTCAGCTACTATAACCTGATTTAACTTAGTTAAAAAGGATTACTGCTGCTGAAGAAATCAGTTTCCTATGGTAACATCAGAATGCATCTATAATATTCAATTATGAATTACCAGGGATTGTGCTTATCCATGTCCATCTTAGCAATAGCATACAAATAAAAAGATAATAGAGTAGTGACTTACCTGTGCTGGTAACTGAAAGCACTAACTAAGTTTCAGGTAATTACTATGTATTTAATATAAATGGGAATGTAGTGTAATGTTATATCTGTGTGACAGTCTGCTAATTTTGAAGTGTTGTTTTGAAATGACCACTTTTTTGTGCTTGAATTAGTCCTAGCACAGATGGTAGGCTTCATGAGCTGCGAGGGTAGAGAGAGGGTTTTTTTCATGTTTGGATGTGTCCTTTCTTGCCTGCCAGCTCCAGTGTCAGTGTGTTGCCCCTCTTGCCAGGCAAATGGGAGCTTTTGCCTGGATCTTCAAAGCAGCAGGAGGATGAATGCCTTAATACAGTCCCTAGGGGTCTTCTGCCAGGTTATGAATGGCATTCCGAAGTCCACAAAAATATACATTCAGGTTTCAATCTCAAATATTTACACAGGCCTTTTATAATTATAGGAAAATACTGCTAACTGTATCCAAATTAAACATTTTACACTGTGAAGTGAGAAATTTTTGAGTAATGGTTCTTTTCTGGCTTTTGCTTTACAACAACAAGAAGTAAATATATTTTTAATGAAGCATTCTAATAATTTTAAGTCCCTTACATTTTATCCTTATTTAAATGCTACAGCATGAAAGAGATCAGCTTGGTCATTCTAAATATATCTTGATAGTTTATTGCAGTGGGATAGCGTCTTCTGTGAGGTTGTATTTTGCAGCCGTTTCCATAAGAGGAAATTACTGATTTAATATTTAGGTTGTAGTACTCCCCATTTCTATAATGACACAAATACATGAACATCATAAGAATACGCATTCTTGAAATGGCAGATTATTTGAATAAATAAAATTTGAAAATTCTTAATAACTCACTGATCTAAATCCTGAATGCATTTGGAGGAGAGGAGGGCATGTTCTAGCAGTCAAGAAATACATAGCTAACTGTTCAGTTGGAACTACAAAATTGATAAATATAATCTCAGCAGTTACTACAAATACAGCTGCTCATTAATTTTTCAGTGCAGTAGCCTTTCATCTGGAAGTGCTGACTCATTGAAACCAAAAATTTTTAAGAATCCAAGAAAACTTGGAAAAACATTTCCTAACAAAACTGGCTAAATGCACAACCAGGGAGACCTTCCAAGGCAGACAGTCAGAACACTCATCTGGGAAATGCGGATTTCTGCTGTGCCTGGTTCTCAGTTGAGGGCAAAGCAAGTTCTCTCTTTTCCCAGAGGACCGGCAGGACCACCAGTTTGCTGGATTTGCAGGAATTATCTTTCTCTGCTTTGGGTAGTAGGTATAGGCTTAACTCTGATGTATCTTGAGATAAAACATACATACTTTTTTAAAGCACATGTGTCTTAAAAAAACTTCCCTGTTGGAAAACTGAACAAACAGCAGGAGTTCATGGTGTTGTGTCATTTTACTGTCCAAACAGAAAATGAATGCTGCTCTCCAAGGAAAAATCATCTAAATCTGTTAAAACCAGACTATCTCAGCTCACTTGAGCTGATATTGCTAAAATGCTTATCCCCTTAGCACAAACAGCAGTAACCAGGAAATAACAAGGTCAGATATTATGCTCTTCATTCCTTTCGCTTGCTAGAAAACACTTTCACCCTCAGCTAGTTTCCTCCCGTAATCACAGCCGACCTGCCAGAGCCTTTGGGTTGGAAGGGGTGGGGTCTTGGCTCCCGTGCTGCATGGCTGGATGTTGATGTGTTACGCTGATTTGTAATCATTTACGTGCTGCGTACTTCCATATGTGATTCCATAGCCACAGGTATTACTGTACTGTGTTGTAACAACTTGTAAAGGGCAGGGGAAAAACAACTGTTCCAGGCTTGGTTCTTACAGAGAAGTTAGAGAATTAAAATAGCAAAAGAACATCTATGCAATGATGTAGAATGATTATGATACATTTCTCAGGATGAGGATGTGAGTGTTGGATCTAGGGTATGCCAAGAAGGGGTGATACGAAAAAATATAAGAGCATTCCTGTTGCTGAATCTTAAGAAAAACGTAGCCCTAAGTAAAACTACCACATAACGTGTTTGACATCAAATAAGGGGTCAAGTAAGTCTTGTATGAGAAACTGAAAGAAACTAAAGAAGTTACCTTCCATGTAGAGAATAGTTTTGAAATTCCTTCACCATTGGAAATACTGGTACTTATAAATGGAATATCTCTTAGGAATTTTGTTGAAATAAGTATATTCCAAAAATGGGGATTCATGTCTGTGTTTGACATTTGTCCCAACTCATCATCCATCCTTCTAGGCAAAGCCAGAATGAACTTATAAAAATCAACCTTCCATTTATCTCTACAGTTATAAAAATCAACCTTCTATTTATCTCTGCAGTTAATAATTTGCAAATTATCATTCTTACTGATAGCGTTCGTAATAATCTACTTGTGTAAGCATGTGTACATTCCACTGAATGCATTTTTCCAATTATGTGTGGGGTTCATTTAGGATGATTAGGAACTGCAGAAATAAACTCTGGGTTGAGTATTTTGTGACAAAAGTTTTACAAAATGTTTGCCTTGTCTTTATATAAGCATATATATAGAAATCAAGATACTGCTTACCTTCTTTTCATACAGTGGTGTTGCTAAATTGAGGAAAATGTGGTTTTAGCTGCATCTGAATTTTGATCTATTTTGTATTAAATAGTGCTAAGTTTTGAAGTGGGAGGTCAAAAAGGGAAAAAAATTGATGGTAAATAATTATGGTATTTTTTTAATTTGTATTTTAAACATGAAATTAAATTTGGCAGTAGGAACAAAACAACGAATGTTTTGGCTTTCAGGATTAGCAACACAGACCATTGTGTAAAGTCATTCTCTGTTATTTCTACCAGTACAAAATCAAGGATCGTTTTTTGATTTGACTAATGATGTTACAAGTTGGAAAGCGAAAACAAGACTATTCCAGAACCAGTGAAGGAAAACTTCAAGCGACTCTCACCAAAAGTTACATATTGCTTATCAAATAGGGTTTTTTTTCTTTTACAATGCATTCTTCCCTTGGTTTGAAGACATACAGCATGCATTGGTTAATAAGAGAAAGGTTAACCTTCAGCTGAAAAAATGCCTGAATCCTGATAATGGCTGTTCAAGTATATTGCTAGGCTTTTACAAGAAACTTCTGCAACAGCTTGTCAATAGATGTTTGTTTGTTTTCTTGCTTTATTGATTAATTGGAAATAAGGAAAAAAAGATTACCCTAAATTGTTTAATTGGAATTGGAAATTAGGGTAGGGAGTGGCCATTTAGTCAAATTCTAAACATACCTGAAAGCCCAATCAGTAAAATGGAGGTGCGTTATAATATGTGAGCTAAGGTGAAGTAAAGCTTACTCTAGAAACACATAGTGTAGGGAGAGTGGAATGCGGTGGATACCAAATGTTGAGGTTTGCTGGTTTATTTACAGAGAGCACTGATAAGAGATACAGGCAGAAATGCATGTAGACCTTTCAGTCCTTCTCAACTACAGTGCTTTCATTAATAGCACTTTTTTCTGCCCCTTGTCCATTGAAGAATGACAACTCTTGTGCTAAATCTCTATGATCCAGCACCCTTTTTTGTGTTACCAGCGTTGCTAGTTCCACAGGACCTATGAGCTCTTTGCCCTTAGTTACCATAAGGGTGATGCTTAGGGTAGGTGCTGAGACTGATTGACAGAGAAGAGATTCAGTTCCATGATGAATGTTGGAAATCATGGGATGCTTTATTTTTTAAATTTTATTCTCTCTATTTAGCTATTTCAAATGTGTTCCTTTCCTTATCATCAAGAAAACAGAGTGGTGGCATACTCTACCAAATTAATTAAATGTTGGTAATATTGAGAAGGAAAACAAGTTTTCAGAGACTGCATTCACTCAAGCGTATTCTGAGAAGTTTTCACTTGTGTCTTGCTGTTCATTTGTTTCCTCCTTGACACTTTGCATTGTTAAAATCTGAAGATAAAGTATCATAACCAAACTTGCACATTCCCCCCCCCATATGAATGCATAATCAGAATGTGTTCCTTAAATTCTTTATTCTCTTACTTTGTGAAATGCACATTGCAATGCATTGCCTTGGGCTTTGATACTGAGCTCTCATTGTCTTACAGCCATTTCAACCTATTTATAACCCTAGTTTTATACCAGGTTTTGCTATTGGATTGTCACAGTGCTCTTTAAACTATCTGCTACAGATTTTAAGTGAGTTGCACACGCTGATACGGCTCAAGTGAAATGCTTTCCACAGTAAAGCTTTTTGTTGATTGAGAGGTCTTTAGAATTTCAGAAATTGAATGAAGGAATTAAAGATTTTTGAATGCCAGAAAAAATAATTAAAAATCACTCTTTAATACTTAACTTTTTTGCAAAATACTGTAGAAGTTACAAGACAGCATTAGTCAGGGCACTTTTATAAGTGCTTGAGGGTCAGCTGTGATGGTTGTCAATTCTTTTCAAGTGAATAAATTAGTTATTAATGCTGACTTGAACGAAAAAACGTCAAGTTTCAAAAGTTCCTCTTAATAATGTTTAATTTCCTGTTACAAATATATATTTTTTCTCCTATTCAGATTATGTGGAATGCTTTGTTTCTTTACAAACTCTCCCTTCTCCCTTTTCTCCCAGCTGTATAGCGGAATAGATAACCAATTAAAAATAAACCAAAAAAACCCAACAAACAAAAAAAACCCAAACAAAAACAAACTCCCAACTGTTCCTTATGTTAGAGGGAGCTGCTTTTTGACAGCATATCAAGTAAAATTATGTTGAAAACTATGTCTTGCTTGAGAGCTAGCATGTTAAGGAGAGGAGCTTCCGCAACTGAGAAGACCTCTAGTGATTTTCTGCAGCTTGACTGGAAGGCCAGAGTCTTTTGCTCGGGAATATGCCTACATCTACGCCTGGATTCTCACAATCATGGTGTATCGCAACCTTCCCATGCAGAACTGCAGGATTTATTGCCTTGAACTGCAGCAGAGCCCACCTGGTTCTCCACACTGTATGGTAGCACCGTTGATTAGACCGTTTTGGATTTACTTGTGCTCTCTGCATGGAGAGCACATTGGTCTGCTCCTTGTGTCTCCTTGGTCCATCTGCCTTTGGGCATCAGATGGATTGTGTTAGCATCCCTCGTCCTGAGATGAACCTGTGGAGCTACAGGAGTTAATACTAGTTAGTATGAGCCTGCTTGGTAGCTGGTAGAGAAGATCTGTTAAATAACTACTCATAGGCTAGATCTCATCCATATCGTAGGATGTTTAGAAATATGAAAGAAACAAAATGTTCTGGAGGTTGAAATACGCCACTGATTTAAAACTTCAGTACTGCTTAATTGTGGGACCTAATCCTGAACATTCCTGAAGAGTGTTTCAAAAATTTATCCTCTACAGCAGGGAAGTGCTAAATCTGATATAAATTGGAGTGCAGTCATGTTCCCCAGGCAGCTTCTCAAAGAGGATGCATATGTAGATCTAAGAATATTTTTCTCC
Source organism: Syrrhaptes paradoxus (assembly GCA_013400615.1). NCBI lineage: Eukaryota > Metazoa > Chordata > Aves > Pterocliformes > Pteroclidae > Syrrhaptes > Syrrhaptes paradoxus. Next base: position 5,412 of record VZTO01016477.1, on the reverse strand, counting down.
AAAACTTGTCCTTCAGCTTAAAAAAACAAACAAACAAACAACCTGGACGAAAACTGTCATTGTAGTAAACATGTTCCCATCTCAGCTTTGTCTCTCTTCTGGAGGATTTCACAGAGCCAAAGTCAGGTGCTTGTAAGGCTCGTGCTTCACCTTCTGCTCTCCTTGTCAGTGTCTTCTCCTCCAGAAAGAACGGAATCTTTCCCCCACCATGCCTGCCTTATTTGCTGTTTCTCTTTTATTTTTGTTACACGTGCTCCCCTTTTTCCTGAAGTAGCTTCTCTTTACAGCTTCTATCCTTTTTTTCCTGCAACATCCCCAGTTAGGCAATCTTCCACCCCCCAGGATGTTTCAGTCAGGAAAACTGGTTTGTCCTTGGCAATAGCTATTTATTTTTGTCTTGGTACTCCACAGCTGAAGTGTTGCAATTCTCTTTCATTCTCATGTTGCCCATAGTTTCAGTGGTTTTGAAAATCTGGCTCAAATATATATATTAAGTTTAATATAAAAAAAATATTTCATAAACAGAACTTGTTTTCCCAAATCATCTCCAAAACCCATTATTGCTACACTTGAAACTTGCTTAGGTAGTTTGGGTTATTGCAAGGAAATTTGCAGGCAAACTCACATTCACTGAGTATTTTATAGTATTTCAGAATTTGTATGGCTATAATTGCTTTTTTAAATTGGCATGTTAGTCATTTTGAGATAAATTCAAATGTTGAGGCCTAGTAATCCAATTTAATGAAGTACTATAGTTTGGTGATGTTTTAAGGATATTTTTGGTATTTTTTATTTAGAATTAACTTTTCTTATTTCTTTTGGCCTCTCAAATATATTACTAGTTTTTCTATTCCGTGACATAAATCTCTGTCTTCCAAATTCCCTTGCGTCTGCCTGAGGATTCTGTCTTACTCATCTGGAGACAGTGTTGCCGTGGTTGGACACAATGTCACCATGAAAGTCTCTCCATATTGAAAAGACAAAGCTTTAGTGTTTTGGTTGGTTGGGGCTGGGGTTTGGGGAACGTTTTTGTATGGATTTTGGTTGGTTGGACAGTTTTAGAAACACACACATTCTGCAGCCAGGATTCAGGGGTTAGTCAGTGACAGGGGACATGGCAGAAAAATTCTTAGTTTGTATTTGTACTGTTCTTGAGTTGCAAAAAATAACATAAAATCTAGCAGTATACTTAAACCTACTCATGTGGAATATGAAAACAGAGATTTGTGTCATTTTTGTCCAAAGAGTTAGCCAGTTCAGTCACTGCTGTGAACAGGTATTTCCAGTAGCATACTGTACTTTTGGCAACATAATTTGCTTATTACTGTCTGTGATTTATGTTAAATACCAAAATAGATGTGGTGTTACAAAAAAAATTAAAAAAAATCCTAACAATGGTATGGCAAATTCATAGAGTACATGCTCCAGACTGTTCAGAAAGTGAAAAAGCAAGATGGAGCACTGTAACTAGTAGCCTGATAGAGTATTTAATATTTTTCAGCTGATTGATAGAATAGTTAATAAAATGAATAGCGATACACTGGTTTTCCTTCTTTTTATCAGTTCTGCAGTGATCCAGATAACACTTAACCTGCTTATTTTTCAAAACAATTTATAAACAAAAGCCTCAAAGAGAAAATAAAACTCTTGAAGAAAAGGCAAAAAACATGCTTTATCTCTTTCAGCAAAGAATTAAGTTATATGCTGGCAAAGATGCACTGGGACTCTATTTTGTGCTTGCCCTGGCTCTCTGAGTGATTTAAGTAAGATATATAATCCTAGCTAAATTTAACCATCCAAGAAGTCAGTGTAATGATTTGGTACAGAGCTATGATATGCTTCAGTTGCGACTGAAGTACTTTGTGACCTGTGCCTAAGAGTCATTTTGGAAGTGCATGCAAGTTTTTCTTACTGTTTGTACTTAGTAAAAGCTATGGAAAAGAGTCATTTTCCATGGGATATCCATGTAGAACTTATTACTTAACTAACTTACTAACAATAGAAGTTTTTTTTCATGCATCCTGGGAAGTCCAAGTTAGTTTGTAAAGCCAAAGAGAATGGGATCAGTTGTCTCATTCTTTAGTGCTGTATTTGATTTATCTCTGTTAAAGGTTTTGACTCTAAATCAAGTAAAGCATAGTCTGCTTATGTGCATCAAGTTGTGTTTTCTGTGGGCACTGGCAGTGTCTAGACCAAGCCTGGACACCCCCATCCCTGTGGTGTGCCCATCTCTCTCCTACTTCTCATGCTGGCCCCAGCCTCAAGACTGAGGCGGGTGGGGAGGTTATCTGTGCAGATCACAGCCGGCAGTGGCCCTTGGAAAGGGGGGCAAGCATTTTCAGGGAGCTGCTTCATACGGGCACTCACCCCACAGGGTGGGCATGTGCCTCCAGGGAAAGCCAGGAGTGGCCTCTCTGTTGTCCTCTGGCTTGGGCTTCCCAATGGTTTGCAGTGACAGCGTGGGAGCCCTGGGTTAGACAAGAGGTACCGAGTTTTACAAGCCATTGGGGAAGAGTCAGTGCATCCACAAATAAAGTACATGCTTTTCTTCTAAGACTTTTAAGATGTTAGTGCTGACGCTAGTTCCTCTGGCTGTGGAAGAGCAGATTGGATGGTAGTATGCAAGTAGGTGTGTTAATCATGCACGTGCTAATTTTAAAAATGTGGTTTATTTCTGTTAGATTTTTATCAAGGTCTGATGAGTAACAATGTAAGAAAGATGAGAGAAATGTTTTCAGCTTTCAGTGCTTTGTTTTATCAGTATACTTAATGTTTTAACAAGAGGACTCAAAAGATGGATGTGCATACGTCTGTGTTTTATGACGTGTAATCTAGTGACACGATCACACAGCAGCTGTTTTCTGTGAGGTATGTTAGGTAATCTGTAGGTTTTCTAATTTAGTTCCTGGAAATTTTATCTTTCGTTTTGCTAAGAACATTATGAGCAGATATCATTACAGTTGCTACATGGGAATACAGTGTGATATAGCAGTAAATTACATTTGGGAGTTGCTAATGTGGCTATAAATCTGTAAACAGAAAATTTCCAAGCCAAAGGTTTGACTCTGAATTTTACAATGTACCATATTTATAGTGCAGTAAAGGAGAGTAATTTTATAGATACAGCAGGATGTTTTAATTGTTCTTAAAGTTGCTATTGGAATTTCTTGATTTAAATTAGTGATCAAATACACATCAATAACATTTAAAAATTGGTAACTGTGGATTATGTTTGCAAAGAGATCTATTCTTGAGGACTCAAATTTAACAAGGACCAATTGGCTTTATATATGCATATATTAATGCATATATAAATATATATATGCATATATAAAACCAAAATATAAATATAAAATAAAAATTGGAAGGTGTAGGACTGATGAGTGAGCTGGATGGGTGTAACCATTTCACCAAAATGTTTAATAACCATTTTGTTCTAGTCACAGGGAGCATAATATATGAGAATGTGATACCAATCAAATTTCTTCAGGGCTTGTCTCCACTTATATCTCTTAAGTTAAATTCATATATATACCTGACAGTGTAGCTGTGTTGATGGATCAAGGTAGCATAGCTATGTATTCTGACCAAAGGAGTTTTTCCACCATCATAATGACGCTTTCTTTTTGAATGATGCAATTAAGCTATCAGAAGCTTGCTCCTGTCAGATAGCTGTGTTCACACTAGATTTTTGCTCTTACACTGCTACTGTTTTGCAGGTATGAATTTCTCACACCAATCAGGTGTAATTATTCTAGCAAGACTTCATGATATGCAACTCATTTCTGCCTCCAAACAAAAGCAAACCATTTACAGCTTTGCAATACAAATTCTTGGGGTTTTCTAATGCATAAAAACTCTATATTATTGTGGCTGTTACCTAACAAATATATCTCTTTTATTTCAAAGATTTCATTTATTTGATAATATTCCATCATATTTTTGCAGTCCTTTCTGCTCCATAAAAACGGTTACAATTTTTCTGTTGCAATTCTGTTGTCTACAGTCTTTTTAGGAACTTAGTGCAATTTTCCTTTTGGAAATGTTTAGTTTGTTCAACTTACTGAAACCAGTTGACAGCAGCCACTTAACATTTTTGATGAACTGTATTAAGTTGGTTCAGTTAGCTGTCTAATCTATTTTATAAAGGTTCTTTCTAATTTATATAATTGAAACGTGGCAAATACAAAAACATATATTCTGGCTGCCTGTTGCTTTACCTAAAAACTGAAGTGTCTCTTGAATCCTGCTAGCCAGTTTACTTCAGTAGAAGCAGGTATGTTTATCTTGTTTATCTTGTCACTTGCTTCTGAAGGGAAAATGACTTTTCAGTGTTCTCTTGATAATACATCTTTTAGTTTACCAGCTTGTACCATTAGAAGTATATTTAGTAATGAACCAGACCATAATTATGTGTTAAGGGACTATCAGCGTCGACTTGTAATTTAAAAGTGTGTTAATAAACAGATACAATCATAGATCAATTATAGACAATAGACAACTATGTTTATTGATGCTATTTTAAGGTTTCCTTGCATATCTACATTTTATAGAACTGTAGAATCATAGAATCATTTGGGTTGGAAGGGACCTTAAAGATAATCTAGTTCCAGCCCCCCTGCAATGAACAGAACAGGGGCACCTCACACCAGACCAGGTTGCTCAAAGCCTCATCCAGCCTGGCCTTGAACACCTCCAGGGATGGGGCATCCACAGCTTCTCTGGGCAACCTGTTCCAGTGCCTCACCACCCTCACAGTGAAAAATTTTTTTCCAAATATCTAATCTGTATCTACCCTCTTTCATCTTAAAACCGTTACCCCTCATCCTATCACTACACTCCCTGATAAAAGAGTTTTTCCCCATCTCTCCTGTAGGCCCACTTGAAGTACTGGAGGTCCATGATGAGGTCTCCCCAGAGGCTTCTTTTCTCCAGGCTGAACAAGCCCCACTCTCTCAGCCCATCCTCATATGGGAGGTGCTCCACCCCTCTGATCATTTTTGTGGCCCTCTTCTAGACCTGCTCCAACAGGTTCATGTGTTTTCTGGGCTGAGGACTCCAGAACTGGATTCTGTACTCCAGGTGGGGCCTCACAAGAGCAGAGTAGAGGGGGAGAATCACCTCCCTTGACCTGCTGCTAATGCTTCTTTTGATGCAGCCCAGGATACGGTTGGCTTTCTGGGCTGCAAGTGCACACTGCCGGGTCATATTCAGCTTCTCATCAACCAACAGCCGCAAGTCCTTCTCTTCAGGGCTTCTCTCAATCCATTCTCTGCCCAGCCTGTATTTGTTTGGGATTGCCTCAGCCAATGTGCGGGACCTTGCACTTGGCCTTGTTTATTTCATNTCTCCAATTTAGAAACAAGAATGTCGTCTGAGACAATGTCAGAGTCCAGGTAGGTTATGTCAGTT
>VZTO01016476.1:0-24115 GCA_013400615.1 Syrrhaptes paradoxus | reverse complement strand
ACGCCACAAAAATTATAGACATCCTGAGATGGCCCTTATATACAATCTAAAACAAAGTCCTATTTTTTCCTAATCCTTTGCTAAACATAGATTTGAGTCTTATATCTAAAAAACCCAGTACTCCCCTTGGCTCTCTTACACCTATATTTATTGCAGATTATCAAGTTAACTTTCAGCTCTTTCCCAAAATGGGAATGGACAGCTTTCCTAACGCTAGCTAGTCTGAGACATAAGCTATAACATGAATTTAACATTACCTTTTTTTCTTCAGTTTTTAGATCCTTCAGCCAATAAATACCCTTGAATTATTATCTTTAAAAAAAGTCAAGTTTAAACAAATCCGATGTAACATATCCCCTCCTAAAATCATGCAGAAGATAAGAACAAGGAAAAACGAAGGGAGGGAACAAGTACTAGATTTCATCCAAATTCAGGACATGGCAAACAGAAAAAAATAAGTGTGAAAAATCTACCACAGTATTTTCAAAAGGACAAAAAGATAATTAACTTAGGAAAGATGTAGTGATAGGAACAGAGGCAATAAGGCAATAGGCAAAAAGGACTCAGAGAAACCAGTCTGAACTCTGTTTACCAAGCTTTGAGGGCTTCTCCTGAGCTTGAGTCCTGGAGGTGCAGCTCCAATCTCTGCTGGAAAGAGGTTTTTAGACAACCACACAGCAAAAAGCTAAGGAACAGAAGAGGTTGGCACTATACTGGGACAGCAAGCAGTTGCAGAGATTTTTGTGCAAACTCCTTGACTTCAAATAAGCAAAGAGCACATCACTGCAGAGTAGNTTTTTTTTTTTTCTTGAAACCAATGTGAGTTACCAGCATGTTTCTGGGCTTTCCTGGGTGCTGTTGGACCTAAGCGAATGTTTCATGGCTTTGATAAATCAGCTTGCTAGTTGTAGGAAGGTATTCAGAACACTTGTACTGCATGTGTCATAATGAAGTATATGTTTTTGTGGTGAGTTTTTAATTTTAAAAACTTTTTCTTCTCCAATTTGTTTGCTGAGGTAGGTGGCCAGGAACTGAAGCCACCAGCATTTCTGCCAGAGCTTCTTGACACACCTGAAAGAATCTTGAGTAAGAATGGTTTAAACTTTGCTTTCTACACTATGGCGTGGCAGTGGGGAATCACTCATACTCCAGGAGCATTTCAGGGAAGCATGCAGCTAGCAAATAGTTAGGAACTCTTATTTCAAAATGGATTAACAACCAAAGCAAGACCACAGGCAGTCAGGGAACAGTTTTAGTCACCTAAGTTTTTTAAAAGAAGNCTAAAAGAAGGGTGTCATTTTTTTTTTTTTTTCATTTAGACAATGCCACACTCTTCAATGGAGTATTTCAAAATGTGGAAAGTGTTGCATTATTTTTTGGTGAGTATGTCTTCCAGTTGTAATTGAGCACTGAATAAAAATCCTATAGAGATTGCTATTTTATATATGCTGAGAAGGAACAGGGATTTTTGAGGGTGTAGATTTCCCCTAAGACTATCTTAATAGTAAATACTGCTGTGTGAAGCATTGCTCAATGCCCCTGTGTTACTGCCTTGTTTAGGCTCTGTGTTCACGTGAAGGTCACCCATGTGTGACCCATGCCTGGCTCACCTCTGCTTACCATGCATTTTATGGCTGTTTTCTTTCCAGACTGCCTGGGTTCTCACTTCACCTGGTTACAGTCCATCTTCACTAACTTCCCTGCTCTGCTCAACTTTGTGAACAAGATGAAGTGTGTTACTGGGTTTTGCCCCAGGGATTTTGAAGACTATGGTTGCTCTTGCCGGTTTGAGATGGAAGGGCTCCCTGTGGATGAAGCTGATGAGTAAGTCTTATTCATGAGATGTCCTCTTCTGCCCTGCTTGTCAGTGTCCTCATGCTCTGATGACCTGAAGCATAACACTTGCCTAAAAGGTTTAAGGACAGGTGTAAAAACAGAGAAGACTTCAGATGGTAAGAAACCACCCAGATCTGTTTAATCTAGTCATCACTCAGTTGAAACCTAAATATCTGATATGACTCACAAAATACAACTTCAGCAGGTTTATCAGTCCTGTCCTGTGTTATTCCCACCTGCTGGGCCAGCATCCAGTGCCAGTTGCCTTACAGCATGGCTCGGAGACAGATGAAGTTGAGGTGGTCAGAACCTACAGCAGGTGATGATCCACTTGCTGCTTTGTTCTCATAGCTCAGACTCTTTCTTCATTTCCCCACACTTCAATGTGGAGAACTACTCCCATCCTGCAGGTCAATAAAAGCAGAGTCCCCCACACCTGCATGTGATTCCACCAGTGCAACCCTGTGGCACAGCTGGTTCAAACTGGTTGCAGGGTGGTCACTAATGCAATAGAATAAGTAGGCACCACACCCATCTCTCTGACGTCTTACCCGAAGGTCTCTCAGTTCTGAACCAATCTTTGTGAACAAAACCTCATTCATTTCTTTGTACTGAGGAATTCTGTCTCACCCTTAAATTGGTGCCAGAACCTTGAGGGCTGTTAATAAGGTGAGTGGGCAAACACTAACCAGAGCAGCTTAGTGGGTTCACAATCTTACTAAACTGTCGGTATTGGGAACTGTGTAATACAACAGCAAGGTAAGCTCATAGTGAAGTATAATGAAAATGTTGGCAACTGAGGGGGATTTAAGCATCAGCAGAATCAGGTTACATACAGCTAAGTATGACTGCAAGCAGGCAGCTAGGAGGTTAAACAGATCTTCCCCCTGAATACCTGTGTACATGCTGAGGACGTACGACACTAGAGCACAGAGGACAATGTATCTCCATGGCTCTTCCTAATACCAGGCACCAGGAACAAACCCATCCAAACTCCACTCTGTGCTTTGGAGAGATAATGCCCCGGGCCCTGGCTGGGCTAGTGAGAAAAAAATGCGATCTCAGGCCAGGACAATCAAATGGATGTTCACTTCTGCCAGCAGGAGGTGGGAAAAGAAATTCAAAGATAATCAAGATTCATCCATGTCTAAATACAAAAAAGGTTTTTCCAGTAGCGTAATATAGTAATTCCCTGAGTGAAGACAGCAATGGCTCAGAAAGGGCTAGTTGCTACAGCTAGATGGAAATTAATCCATCCAGTTTCCAGCATGGGATGGCTGGGAAAATGAAGGTCTAACACTGCTACTGGAAAAAAGCCATGGGACTTTATGAAAGATTTTCTAAACAATCGTGATGACATGCTGAAATGAGAGCTCGGGTCTGCTCAATGGACTGATACCTGAAAAGCTGAGCACCTGGGCTCTCGCTTCACTCAGCTTCATTTTAATGCAGAGCAGCATAAATACAGAAACAGCAGAATGATCTATCAGCAGTTTGTCCTGAGAAAAGGCCACAGAGTCACTTTGTATTTACAAACGGGTTAGCAGTCCTGCTGGGAAGCTTCCTGAGCAGCAGGGCAACTCCACTGCCATTGTTGTTTTACCACCGACACAGACATGCCCTTCGTTCCAGAGAGCCTGCAAACAGGTGGCTGCTACATGCTCAGACACAGTTCCCACAGTGCTGCAATTTTGTCCCTAACTTTATTTCTTAGAAACTAGTTTTGCAAACCTCAGATTTTGTCGCTGCCCTTTCTGTTCCATAAAAAATGTCTGAACATCTCACTGTGGGTTTTTAAGGCATTGGAAAATGTGCCCATAAGCCCAATCTTTTCCCATTTCCCAGAGCAGCTAATTGTCACATCTAAATGAAGAACCTAGTCGACTCCCATAGTCTATGGGGCAAGACAGAAGCATATCCAGAAGATAATCCATATCTTACAATATCCTGCTTGCAAAAGGAAGGCAAGTAAATTTTCTGATTAGGTGCTAATGTAACTGTGATATTCTAAACCAACAAAAAGTGCAGGATATTTCTATTAGACTAATTATGCAGGTAGAGAAGGTCTCAAGTGCTGATGCCTCACTAGACATCAGGCAGACAGGAGTAGGTCCTGAGGCATTTCATGAGCTCTAGGTTTAAAGCGCTGTTCCTGATGGAGCTTGCAAACTTCAGCCTTGCCTCTGAAGCATGGCACAGTAGTATCTATAGTGTGGAAGAACCATAGGGATTCTCTGCTGAATGCCATTTGCCTTCACCTTTGTTCAATACATTCCTGAAGTCTCCTAGACCAGGTTACAGCAGGGACACCAGAGTACAAGAAATTGGGCTTTGAAACTTCATCAGCTGAGATCATGCTGTTCATGAGCTCTGCTCTGCTGCTGGGAACCTGAGCTAAGCTCATCACTGATGTCTTTCACCAAGTTAGGACACAGTTAGGACTTGGACTGCTTCCACGGTTATCAGGACAAATTAAATATTGTAATAATTATTTATTAATATAGTAAGCAATTAAATATTAAATGTGGCTGTGTAGCCTAGAAGGGAGCTTGCGAGGGGCAGGTGTTTGCTCCCTGCTCTGGTCAGTGCAGGAGTGCTTCTGTCCACCGGTGGGTTCAGTACATACGCAGGGCTGCAGGTAGAGTGTAGTAACACATTCACTCTGTGTTCAACAAAAATCCCACATGAGCTTAACTAAATTTAACTCCTTACATTGCGATCGCAAGTTAACTCTTCCTGGCAGCAGATGCTGATTTTTAGTGTTAAAGTCTTTGCTTTCAGTGTGTTCAAGACCAAAGGCAACTCAATAACAGACCCATGTTCTGAGTCCATTTCTCTGAAATGAGGATATTTCAATCCAAATCTAACAACAAGCGTTTGCTTAATTTATGTAACAATTTTGCATGGAGTAAATGATGACCAAATGTTTTACTGGTGTTTCGTTTATAGCTGATGTTAGTGCACAGAAATGTTGCTGTAATATAAAGTAGAGGGCTTGCCTGTTCAAAAACAGATGAACAGAAGAGAGGGTTGATAAAGAGCTTGCTGTTTCTGACTTCCCATTGCTATTCACAGCTAACACAGTCATAAAGAATTTGGGGTTTGCATGACAGCAGGGGTGAAGGAAAATGCAAGGTTTCTAACTGACATTGTTCGGTGGTAGGAGAAAGCTGTGTTACTCTGCTGTGAGAAGCATATTTCATGTCCTCTTCCCTTGGCTAAACGGTGCATTTTAATTCTGCTTGTTGCATAGAAGAGAAAGTAGAAGAAACAGGGGATAATGACGAACATATTCATACAGTTCCAATGAATCACAGGGATTCACAAGGTGTTGCAGAAACATCAACCCTCCATGAGTGCCAGGTCTTGTGTAGTTCTCCAAATCTGCAGTGAGAAAGGTTGTGGTAGGGCTGGAGCCGAGACCTTCAGACTTGAGTAGTGGAGCACTGTTTGGCAATGAGCTGACAGTGCAGTGGGTGGATATTTGGGCACTGATAGTGGATTTCTTATTTGAACTGCCTGTACAGTCCTCGTAAGACCTCAGGTACCACAGGAGGAGAGAAATGTAAGAGTGATCTCCCACAGCACGCAGACCTGTTAGCACTGCTGAGTTTTGCATCCAGCTGTACTTATCCCACGAGGCTGACTCGGGGAAAAGCAGTACTAAGCTTTTCTCATGTCTAGGGATTGCACTGAGGACCTTTTTTTTTTTTTTTTTCCTTTTTTGGCGTCTTTTGCATTCTTGTGTAAGAGCGACACGAAAGCACTGCAGTCTGATCTTGAACAGAAACTAAATTGTTTGTGTTATTTCATTTTTTAAGCTGCTGTTTCCAGCATCGCAAATGCTACGAGGAAGCAATGGAGATGGAGTGCACATGGGATCCACCAAAGATTTCTACAGACATCAGCTGCTCTACAGAAAACCTAACGTGTGGTAAGAGCAATCACAAGAGCATCATACTGGAGCTTCACCATGACTGAGAAGTTCATTCTGGACTATCTACCAAAGGTCATATATGAATTAAGTAGAAACCACATCCACTTGTGGGTTTTTAAAGGATTAAGTGCTCAGGGGTGAATGGAAATAGGAATACACAGAGGCATCGAAGCCCAACCAGGCAGGAAAACTCAATCCCAGTAACTAGAAACTTGTCAGGGCTCCTCCAACAGGCAGCTTCTCGCTGAGGTTTCTCTGACTTTGCAGGACCACTAAGCATGTCTTGAGACATCTTCACACCAGAAATGCAGCAGATGCCAGGGAAAGACCTGAAAAACATTTCCCTTCTGAAGCTTCAAGGCCTGATTTTTATATACTTTGAGGGATCCAATTCTCTGTTCACAGGGTTACATACACTCCTCAGCTACAACAATATCACCAAGGAGGGCAGAGACCATGCCGTTATAATGGGAGCTACTCCATGTAATACCAGTAAAGTGCAAAGTGGGGCTCTTCAATGCCTAATCAATTTTAATACATTTTTTCAGATTCTTGGCTATCAGAAAAGACTATATGCTAGAATATGATTTGAGGATACTAGCTAAGAGGAGCAGAATCTCAAAAACAGTAATCTTACAGCAACAGCCTGATCCAATTTCCTTTTCTTGCTTCAAATTAAAGCCATTTTTGCTCTTTAGGCCAACCTATAAAGACTGAAGCACATTTAAACATGAATAATGATTTTCTAGCTCTTTCCATACTTAATAATCAAAGCATTTTGTTCAAATTAAAATCAAGGGGAAAAAAAAAGAACAGTCCCCATCAAAAATATGAAACGTAAGTGTGACAGCTATGAAAGGTCAATGTTTTTTTTTTTGAAACCCTGAAAGGCAGAAGGTTTTGAAGTGGTAAAATAGTATTTCCTGGGAAACAGTTTCATATCGTTTATAAGAAGCCAAACACATCTTACATGAAAGGTTTGTCTTGTGGACTATGACTTGTTGAGGTTAGGAGGAATATTTTAATGAATTCTGTGAAATGTCAAACCCAGTATCAGCCGGATTAAGTTTTCCGTGGAACAACTGGAGGTGGCAAAGCACTGCTCTGTAGTCCTCATTACTCTGCAGGATGAACTGGCACAGGCAAGAAGTCAATTGCCAGCTGTGTCAGGGTGTATTGGATGGTGTTTCAGAAACAAATGGTGTTGGACTAAGAAATTATAAACTGTGTTTAACGTGAAGAAGCACAGTGTAAATAGGTTTGCACTAATGAATATAGATACAAACCTTGCAGGGAGGAAAAAGGAGGAGGCAGAAAAGATATTTCAATAGTATTTTGTTTGGATTTTTGCTTTATTTCCAGAGTCTGGGGATCCCTGTGAACAGTTCCTCTGCAACTGCGACAAAGACGCCATTGAATGCTTTATGAACGCACACATCAACTCTTCCTTGAATGGGCTGGATGTCTCCTTCTGTCCATCTCCGGTTACAGGTAATAATCAGGATCTGACCTCCTCCTGCCCATTTTTTTACTGATATCAAATTTGACCCAGTGAGAATGAAGCAGTAGCTGGTTCTTTCCTGCATTAGATCTGTCAGTCTGTCCTATTCTCCATTTCATGTGTCCTTTCTACTTACTGCTACTCAAATGAATACTAGGAGAGGAGAAGGTGGTGGACTAATTGCTGTACTGGAGCAAGTCCAGGAGAGGTTACCAAGCTCATGGGCTGGAGCACATGATGAAAGAGGAGGAGGCTCAGAGGAGATTTTTTTCTGTCCTCAATACCTCGTGGGGCATGTAGAGGAGATGGAGACAGACTCTTCCTGGATGTGCACAGGATCAGGATGTGAGGCAACAGACATAACTGCAAGAGGGAAATTCCAGTTAGATATGAATATTCTTTTTTTTCAGGAGGCTCCAGTCAACCTTGTGAGGCTTTTGCCAACCTGAATGATTGGGTGATATTTGGGATGAAGAGTTACCTATGGAGGTCATCAGCAGGAATGCCAAACTGAAAATACTGCTAGCTCAAATCTCCCCTTATATGTTGCAAAAACTATCTGGAAAGGCAAATATAGACCTACTCTGCTTTGTAGCTTGGTTTCCATCTTGGAAGGAAAAATCCTCTCTAAAGATGAAGGGGATATTTATCTCCGTTGTCATACACTGATCTGTGCTCTGTGGCTGAAATTACAACCTTGTAAGACTGAATACCTGTCCTGTGGGAACAGAGCTGGATTAAAAACTTAATTCATATGGATTGAAATTAGAGCATGGCAGGGGGAGGACCTTTGAACTCCCAGCTGAGAAAGACGTGAGAAATCAGTGCTAGTTTTTCTAATCCCTTGACTCCTATTCACACATCCCAGTGCTAGACACAGATATACACATCTATATCATGCTCTGGATGTGTGCATTCCTTCGTGAATAAGTCAAGGAAGAAGAAAAAACACCACAGGGAAGTTAGCATGAAAGCCAGAGAATTGTGTACAACAGTAACCTTTCACTGGGATCAGATGTCTCTTATATAAAGTACATCAGTTCCAACGCATTACAAATAAAGGAGAAATTGTTAGGTGTTAACAGGAAAATCACACTGATTTTACCGCTGCAAATAAAGATAGATTCAATATTAGCTCCCTAAATAGCTCTGCTAATTTTAGGCTCCTGATTATATTTCTTAATGGAAAAAAAAAAATCCTTTGAATGAAGCATTTTTATTTAGTGTTCACTGCTGTTATTATCTTTCTGCGTAGCTATTCTGTCCAGTTTAGGCTTTGAAAAAAAAAATTAATCCTATCTAACAAATTTCTAGGAAAAGGATTTTGGTAGATGCTTTATTACAGAGAAAAATATGAAGGAAATGAGGATATACTTGCCTAAAATTTTGCTTCAACAGGAATAAAATCAATGAACTCCTGATTTGTTGTACAATTCAGATTAAACTGTGACAATCCCCCTCCTCACACTGCAGTCTATGACAGAGCTTTCTCCTTTTCAGAAACAACCAGCAAGGGGGAGAAGACAAGACTTCCAACGGAGGGTATGTCCTTGTCTGTGTAATTCTTTGACTGGGGTATATTAAATCAAGATAAATTTATACACAGAAAAATAACATGAGTATTTTAGAAGGTATTAATTCCTTTCTGAGAAGCAAAGACAAGTTTTAGCAAGATGTCAAAAGGAAGAGAAAAAAGCCTAATAAACTAAAGCACCATTTTTAGGACGAGCTTTTACACGGGTGCACAGGAAAATTTCAGCCAAATGACTCCTTTTTCTGAGAAGGCATTCAGAAGAGAACCTTGCATCCCATTTATAAATAAGAAGAAAAACACTAAGAGCTTATTTAAAATATTTTCTGATGGATCCTTTTCTATTTTGCATGTGGATTTAAGGTCCTGCTTCAGCAAGATTCCTAGTGAAGTGCCCAGATTTAAACTTTTATGCTTTATGTTTAAATGTTTAATTGTTATCCTCATATCTTCACTACAGGCCACCTATTTAAGTATCTGCTGAAATGGGAATTTAAAGAATGCTGATTGCTAGGTAGTTTCTCTTGATTAGGTTGAAACTCTCTGTGATAGAGACTGAGGGCTTTTTTTTGAATACTGTACATTGCTGAGCAGAATTTAGTATCAGCAGTGAATAAGTAATAAGGCTGGATTTCAATACTGTTACTGCAACTATCAATAATTAGGTTTGTACTTTCTATAATTATATCATATAATAACCCTACAAAAAGCACAATAGCAATAATATTTATAAATTAGTTCTGTTATGCTAAGATCCTGTCTAATGAGCATCCTAACTCTGGAGTAAGAATGCTTTTATTTTTGCAGAGTTCCTTCATCATGACACTGACAAAACACCGGCTGCAACTGCATCCATGGAAGAAGGTTTGCAACTTACCGTGCAAGCAGCACTGTTTTGAGTTCCCAAAAGCTTAAAGAATAAAATACAAGGATAAGTTTTGCTTTCTTTCAACCCTTCTAAAAAAACTTCTATAAAAGTAGATATAATGTTTTGGTGATCAAGTTCAAGACTGAATGAGAAGGTGTAACTTCAATTTGTGCATGCAACATGCTTCACCAGTGCTTACAGTAAGTTTCTCAAGGGCTGAGAATGAGCACTCTACGACAAAATCTGTTCTCATCCAAACAGACCTTTTTTTTTTTTCCCTGGGAACACATGTTGCAGCAGGTGAGCTGTTTGGCAGAAATGTGCTGTATGGGTTCTGACCACTGCACCCACAGCCAATGGCATATTTGTTTAATTATACAAGATCAAGCAGTAGCACGAGGAAAGACTGAGCATGGTTTGTTGCAAATAAGCCAGCGGTTTCGTGGTTTATTTCCTTGCACTGTAGAGATCCAGGTTGAAGTCCCTCACACTCTGGTGTCTCCTAGGTGAGTTCCTAAACCACAAGACCAAGTGGTTCTTCTGACAATCCTATTTTTTTTCTGCTACAATCAATGGTTATCTTGTTCAGAAATGTGTTTGCAAAATCTCATTGCTGCTAGTATGAGAAAACTATTCTCTTCCTACCTGTATGGTGCACACTACAACACAAGAGGCCATGGACAGAAGTCATCCAAAGCCCTGGGTGGCCCTGGGAGGGCACAACTAGTGTGTGAGGGCCAAGTCACACAGTAGTGAAATAGAAATGGAGACCAGTCTCGGACCATCCATTGCCCAGTTTGGCTGACGCACTCTTGTCATGTGGCCCCATCACAAGCAGAGCCATACTGTCACAGACAGAGACCCTGGAGCTGCCTAGTGCACAAGCAGCGTGCACCAGATGGGCATGACCAATCCACTGCTCAGCTCAGAGAAACTCGGGAGTTATTTGTGGGGGTGGGGAGAGGTGGAAAGTTGCACTTTTTGAGAAATTAAGAACCTGGTTTCAAGCTGTAGTGTGCTCCTCCATGTTTCTCCAAGTGAGCCATTGCCATAAGCATGAATCTGGAATCATGGTAAACCATATGGATTTTGGTTTTGTTTTTTTTCTCTTTTTTTTTTTTGTCTTTTTTAATTAAAGTGCCACATGCATGGGAGCCCCTATCTGAAAAGGCTTTATGCTGAGTGTAAGTGCTGGCTGTTCCTTCATACTGTAACATCAAGGTGTTTTTTTTTTTACCAAATATTTATGTTTCTCACTTACCAACAGCTCCCGTCTTGGTTCATGTTTTTTTTCTAGCTGTTTCTGCAAGGCTTGGTGATAGAAAACTGAGAACTCCTGAAGGAGTGAGTGCACCTGTACTTGCACATTTTACTTCCTGAAAAAATTATTGTTTGTGCTCCCTGAAGAGGCGTATTTCATCACAAGGCTCAAAATATTGTCAAGGGATAAAAACCTCTATTAGGAATTTTAGAAAGCTGAAAACATATCACAGATAACATATCTGGTCAGACCTTGAAGGAAACATTTGGAGATCCACTTAGCATTTAACTAGTTGTCTCCCCATTTAAGCCCAAGCCCCATTGACAACTGTGAGAATTGCATTAAATCAAATGCAGAAACTCCCTCAAAGGCAAAGCAATTCTTCTTCACATCACAACATCCTAACACACAGAAAGATGCAGAGACCTTTTTTTGGCTCATTTGATAGCTATGCTTATAATTTATCAAAAGGTAGCTGACAAATGAAAATTATTTTATCAGGTAAAGAAATAAATCAGAGGTTAGGGAAATATTTGGCCTTGTAGCTGCCCATGCCTGCTTGACTTTCAGTGCAGGCAAACACAAGGTGTTCACAGGAAATGTGGCATCTTCCTGTGTGCAACAGTGAGATTTCAGATCTAATCCACTTAAGTGTACTTGTCTGTCAAATGGATTTAGTACTGAATTTACCACTTCAGTCATATTTATGCTGCTTCTTTGATAGTGTAAGACACATAATTTGAAAGCAGCAATGAGATTATTTTACCAGTATCACTTTGTCTTCAACAATCAATGCACCACTGAGAAAACAATCTCCATACATGGAATGCCGGGGTCCTCCTGCTCTGCTGAAAAAGCACTTCCCAGCAGCTTGACTTTACATGGAAACTTGTTTTCTCAGTTTACATTTTCTGTCTTCAACAGTGATTTCTTTTGAGCCCTCTGAGATGGTCCTGGGGACTTTGAAAGCCAGAGGTAAGAGTCTGATTATATTCTTTTTTTCACCTGACTCCAGGTGAAAATTGATTTCGGTTTATGAAGCTCTATGGTGCCACAGTCCAAAATCTGCAGCTCAGGATTTCTGGATAATACCTCTAGTTCTTCTGCTGACTTGCACATCCTTCAGCAGACCACTTTGTTTCTCCTAATTGCCCTCTTTATAAACCAAGTGATGTTTGGTTAAGTTTTATGACACTTTCAGTAAAAGTAACACCAGAAATGCATTGCAGAAATACAGCAGGTAGGTCACTAATACAATGCCTCTGTTTTTTTGTGCAGTTACCACAAGGGACCACAGAGGTACAGCTCCTGCTCCCCCCACCCCCTCGATAAAAGGTCAGTGACTCTCAGCTTCCCATTTTTCTTTGACTGACAGAGCAATACTTCATCTAAAAGCATCACCATTAAAAATCCATGCATGGTGATGACAGGGCTGCTGGCGAATCAAATTTAGATCGGGGTCAGATAGCAGACACACAAACAGTAAAAAGAGACTGAGAAGTATTAGCTGTTCATTGCCTCCAGCCACTCATTTGCACTCCTCATCCAAGCAGCTGTGAAAACCTCTTCACATAAGTTTTCCAATATAACTTTGGTCCTTTGAATTACATTCATAGTGTCTGCTGCCAGAAGGGTTCATTTTGATTTTGCCTTCTCCTTTATTATACAGAATTTCACAGAGTTCTTTCACAGTAGAACACGTATTTCAGCTTTTGCAGTTGTTGTGCTTTGAGCAGAGCCACACCAGTAGCTGCACCTAGAAGCAGAGCACCTTGGTAGAAGTTTTCAGTGGTCCCTTTGTTGTAGAAAGGATCATTCAGGCAGACGGAAATGCATCAGAAAAATGTCAAGGAACACTGAATATGGAGAGCAGAAAGCAGTCATTTTTTGACTCTGATTACACTGTCTGAACAGTGTCCATGTCTCCCACCCAACAGAGAAATTTGGCATTGCTGTACTAAACACTTGTCAAAAT
Source organism: Syrrhaptes paradoxus (assembly GCA_013400615.1). Taxonomy (NCBI): domain Eukaryota; kingdom Metazoa; phylum Chordata; class Aves; order Pterocliformes; family Pteroclidae; genus Syrrhaptes; species Syrrhaptes paradoxus. Next base: position 11,206 of record VZTO01016476.1, on the reverse strand, counting down.
CAGTAAATGTTCTCCTCCGTTAACGTGAGTGTATCAGAAATCCTGTGTGTTGTATTGGAGGTCTGTATGTCTCCCGGAAGATTATTTGTAATATTTATTCCTAGCTAAGTGCTGAATTTCCCAAACTCCAGCCATTAAAACTAGCTTGTTGCTATTGATCCTGTTCTGCAACCTTTCATTGGCTTTGTTGTGTTCTTAGTGGTACTTTCATTCTTTTCATCTATTGCTATGACAGATGATTTTCAATACATAGTAAAAGCAGAATTTCAGAGGGACAAATGTAATGAATTTGAGTTTAATCCAAGGAAAAGCTTTAAAAATGTGGAAACACATGTGCATTGGTAATTTCAAAGTATTTTGTTTGTAAAACACCACATTCTTCATATTGACATTTAGAAAATGTTAAACCATTTGACTTCCATTTGATAACACTGTTTTCATTTACAAGTTAGCTTATATAAAAAAGGTTAAAAAAGAAAGAAAAAATGTTAAGTAACCCTCTAATTAAACAAAACATTCCTGCTCAACAATAAAGCTTCAGATAATCTAAAAATAAATACTAATTTAACCTTTACGATAAAGAATCTTCTTAAAATTATGTTTCTATTCATCCTCAATTTATTTTCCTCTTAATATTTGCTGTGGTTATAATGAAGTAAATCCTTTAGCTGCCCAGCTCTAACAGTCAAACAATTTTCTGCCCTCTCTAATGTTTCTACCAGTTTTGGTACCCTCATGTGAATGGGCACTTTTATTTTTTTTAGCAATTTACTCAGAAAATGACATCTCACCTGGATGTTATTTCTCTGTATGGCTGACAACTGGCACACCTCTTTACCTTAGTACGCAACTTTTTTCTTTTTTTTTTGTAATTCAGTAGTTATACTGGTTCTATTTAACCAGCACCTGAAAGGCAAGAAATGTGGAGAAATGACCTCTTTGCTTTTCCAATCTTCATTTTTATTTTCTTTTTCTCTGTGACCATCAGTTCACATGAGTTCTGCCTGAGGACATCACTCTCACCTGCTATCTAAAATTAAAATCTTGCTGTTTATTGCTCCATATCTTCATCCGCTTTCTGTTTTCTGCTAGTTCAGAAGAGGATGGATTCATGCAAGCTGTGGTCCCAGTGAAAGAAGTAACTACCTCCCCGGACTCCTTCCTAGGAGATATCAACTCAATGCAGGTCAAAACTGTCCCCACTGAGAAGATTCCCACAGGCACATCTGCAAGGACAAAAGAAAAAGGCAAGTAAAACTGAATTACACCTTTCCTAACTTACAGCACTCCCCTATTCCTGTCCACAGCTCTCTGGGGATTCAGTATTTCTCATAGATAAGTGGAGTAACACTATCTTCTCCCTAAATCTGGATAGATGACATGGAATACAGGGTGCACAACACTGCTCTGGAAAGGGCGTTTCACTCGCCAACACTGACCAGGAAAGCTTAACCAACCATTAACGAGCAGTCTTATGGTTCAGAATATGCACTTTTGGACACATTACTGAAAGAAGAGCTTACTCTACCTTTGCAAGTCTAATCTATGCATTTGCCAGTTCCAGAGACAAGCCCTGCAAGGGGTGGTGAGAGCACAGCTTCCTCTGGAACAGCTCGGGAACCGGCAATGTCTGACATGGGACCCCATCAACCTGCAGGAAAAGGTAAATTAAGGGTTTTTTCCCCCAGTTATAGCTAATGAAAAATTCATCTACCTCTATATTAAAAGATAGGTGTATATTAAATATAAAGATCATAGTTATTCTGAACCAGTTAGACAAGCATATATGTATTGGTAGTTATAAGAACAACAGGAGATGTGATCATCTGCAAAAGCTTCCAACAGTTTAACCTCTTCCACCCCTGTGCTATCATTAACACTTATAAAAACTATTTATTGATTAGGTTATAAGTACACTTTTCATACAGTACAAGATCTAAAATGAGCTCAGTTAATGTTAACCCCTGCTTTTGTTTTTAGGCAGTAATTTAATCATGTCTTTGAGTTACTTTACTTTACAAGCACCAGAAGCAATAAAAGGAACTTCCCCTCGTCCTCACTCTGACCTCTTGCCAAAGGCTTGCCAGAGTCAGCCTTTTTCTCACCATTTCTGGTTCTGTTCCAACTCCTCCTCAGAGCTCAGTATTCTAGAATATAATAGAATAAAAATATAACTATGAAGAATTACAAAGAATTTCAAAGTACTCTCATTGCAATCCAATTTGACTTGTAATTTATATCTTCATAGGGATTTCCCTCCCCTTTAAATACTTTCCCCCCACTTCTGCTTTCTTGCTCAGTAGTGTTCTAAGAGCCATATTTAATGGACTCGAGCAATTATTTAGAAATAGTAAAATGTTATCTTTAAAACTTTCTGATAGCTCTGAAAATACTTCTGTCATCACAAGAGAGCCCCCAACTAGTGAAAACACGTGTCAAATAACTTTTTTTGCCTTATAGTATGTGAACGATTGATTTTTCTGCAAGAGAGAGGAAACGGAAGAGTGAGGAGGGAGCTGCCCCAGCTGGGACAAATGCTGTTCTGTTTAACTGAGAGATGCCCAGAGGAGTTTGAGTCTTATGGTTGCTACTGTGGCCAAGAAGGAAGAGGTTCTCCTACTGATGTGCTGGACAGGTGTGGGCTTTTCTATAATCTGCCATTAACTCTGGGTAATATTGGGGTGTCTATAGACCAACAAAGCTCAGTACACCTTTTGTAGGGCCTTGTATAGCTACATATCAGTAGTCAGGCCACATTTTGAAAAAAAAAATCCAATTAAAGACATAAAACACTAAATACTCTCATGTCACTAAGACACATTCTACTATTGCATCAGTGTTGTAGAGATGACTTACTAATTCAATTAAAATAAGAAAGGACAATGACAGGAGGTAAGTAGGACAGAATAAGACACTTGGACAGGTTGCCCAGAGAAGCTGTGGATGCACCATCCCTGGAGGTGTTCAAGGCCAGGCTGGATGAGGCTTTGAGCAACCTGGGCTAGTGGAGGGTATCCCTGCCCATGGCAGGGGAGGTTGGAAATTGGTGATCTTTAAGGTCCCTTGCAGCCTTAGCTATTCTACAATTGTATGTTTTTATGTCTTAAAACACCCCTCCCCCCCCCCAAAAAAAAAACCAAACTATAGCACTGTTAAACATGTGATACCACAGGAATTAGGAAGGAGGCAGTGAAAGCAGGAACAGGTATAGGAGGCAAGCACAAACAACTTGGGGTGTTTTTCTTCTCTCTAAAAAAAATTCTTCCATGAGATGAAAACTAAAATTTCCCAGTTTTAATGGGCACTGAACATAAAGAGATAAAATAATTCCAAGTACTCTGTAATGCAGGAAGTGTTAAGCCTTTTTCATTTACATCTACTGTTTATTTCAGGTGCTGCTTCTCTCATCACTGTTGTATGGAACAAGTTAAGAAACTTGGCTGCCATGCTGAAAGAAGTTCAAGATCTGAAGTTGTATGTTTTGACCACAAGCCAAAATGTAAGTTTGTGTTAGAGGAAATCCCTCATGTCCTGATGACAGTGTATCAAAGCATCACAGACTGAATGCCACCATGCCTGTGAGCTGCTAGAGCCGAGTATGGAGATAGAAAAATTTGGCTGACAAAATGTTAGCAATGCTTACTATAAACCTGAGCTTTTTTATGGTTTGAGATAAAGGTTATTACACCACTGTGCATGATGTGACCAGGTCAGGCTAAGAAAATCACTTTGAGATATTTTATGATTGGAGATGGAAGTCAGTTGATGGTGTCTTTATATTCACAAATTCAACTAAAGCCAGCTGGAACTTCAGCTGCCCAGGACCTTGGTGTCAGGCTTGTATTTAGATGATTAAAGTTGAATTTAGAGACTAAAATTCAAGGCAAATCTGAAAATTTTATTTTCAAAAGCTCATCTACCCATGGCAAATTAGACATTGACTTCTTTCAAACATTAATTCTGAAACATCTCTTTAAGGTATTGGTTGGAGCCTGTGTGAGAAACTACTGTGTGCTTGCGATAAGACAGCAGCCGAGTGCATGGCTTCTGCCTCCTTCAATGAAAGCCTCAAGTTCCCACACAGGCTAGAGTGCCAAGAGGAGAAAGTCTCATGTCAAGGTGACCCTTATGAAAGGCCTTCAGTTGGCACAGAAACAGGCGCCGGGATTTCCAGCTCCGAGGAGAGCAGTGAGGAGGAAGTTTGACTGCGGAGTGCATTAAGAAGAGCAAAGAGAGAGACACACCATCCCATTGGAAGGTCCAAAACTGTGCAACATGAAGGCAGATAACCAGCCACCACCACACGCTTGAGAAACGGCATGGAGACCTTCACAGTCAGCCACTGTGTAGCTCAGTCTTTCTCATCACTATACAGACTGCCCTATGCTTTCAGCACACCGTGACGTAATCATAGACTAGGTATTAAATGTTAGGCCATATAGCTCCTTACTGTAGTGAAGTCAGCAGTATGGACCATCTATTTAGGTCAGATATTACCTTAAATAATTACTTGGCAGTATTCTGTATAATTTCATTTTATTTCTATGTAAAAAACAGTTCTGATCAAAGACTGATTTTTGTTAACTGTATAATTGGTTCAGACGAGATCTTGTTGAGGTGACTAAATCTTCAGGTTTTTAATTAAACCAATCTGCAGCTACTCCAACTCCTTTTGCAGAAGTTCTTCCTTTACTGAGCTCAGCCGTAAAGCTATTTCTTGATGCAGAGGGCAACCCCTTCACTCCTCCTTTCTCCCCTGTCCCTTGAGAACAGCCTGTAGCCATCGATAGCCACACTCCAGTCATGGGATTCATCCCACCAGGTTTCAGTAATGGCAACTAGGTCACAGCTTTCCAGCAGCACGGTGGCTCCCAGCTCCTCCTGTTTGATGCCCATGCTGCATGCATTGGTGTAGAGACACTTCACCTGGACTGTCACCTGTGTCACCTTAGAGGAACACTCCTTAATTTCTCTGAGGTGTTTTGCTGGTATTTCTCTGTTGGATCCTCTTACCGTGGGGCCCCTGGCTCATCTCTGTAAGACTTCAAGTGTGCTCCACTGTAGCCAGTGTGTCTTACGGAGCAACAGCTGAAGGCCCTTGCTAACACCCAACTCTCTAACCTTGGTGTGTCATCCCATGGCTTGTCATGGTCAAGTCTGGTACTATCCCCTTCCCTGTTCAAGTCTAGTTTAAAGCTCTGTCAATGAGCCCCAATAGCTCATGAGCAAAGACCCTATTCCCCCTTTGAGAAAGATGAATCCCATGTGGTGCCAGCAGGTCTGGTGCTGCGTAGACCATCCCATCATCAAAAACCCCAACATTCTGGCAGTGACAACAGCTATGGAGCCGTATATTAAGAGACTGGGTTCATCTGTTTTCCAATATTGCTGCCACAACTGGAAGGATAGAGGATGTGAGGGTGGTGAGACAGTGGAAGAGGTTGCCAGAGAAGCTGTGGATGCCCCATCCCTGGAGGTGTTCAAGGCCAAGTTGGATGAAGCTTTGAGCAACCTGGACTAGCAGAAGGTGTCCCTGCCCATGGCAGGGGGGCTGGAACTAGATGTTTTTTAACGTCCCTTACAACCCTAACCATGATTCTATATAGGATTTTATAGGATAAAATCAACTGTTCCCTTACCAACGGGCCTAAGGACTTGAAGTCTCTTTTGATTGCCCTTGGATTATGTGTTGGAGCTTCATCGCAAGCTACATGAAAGAGGAGTTATGGTTAATAGTCCAAAGGCCACACTGGGCTGGGAAGTTTCCTAGTGATGTCCCTAATGTGGGCCCCAGGCAGGCAGCTGACCCCAAGAGGAGGGTCTGTCCAGCATATTGGACCCTCTGTTCCCCCAAGAAGGGAGTCACACACAGACATAACTCATCTTTTCTTCCTTGTGGAGATGGTTGTGAAAAGGGAGGGTTAGGCCTTTCTGACATCAGCAAAACCTCTAGTGTAGATGGACCATCATCCACATCATCCATTGACTGACCTTCCACATCCTGAGCCTCATGCCTGTTGCATGGAGGCACCTGGGACTGTGAGGTGAGCAAGGAGGGGGCTCACCTGCAGCCCTGAGAGTAGACTTCTCTCCATTCACTCCTTTCCTTTAAGTCGCTGCCTTCTGCCAGGTGGGGCGAGGATACAGGATCACCTTGATCTTTTTTTCTGCTGTCCCCATTTCTCTCTCGGGGAGGGCAGACCATGATTTCACCAGTCTCTTTCAGACTCCCTGATGCTCCTTCCTTAAGTTTTCTACTTCCTTCTGTAGCTCTGCCATAGGACTGAGCAGATCATCTACCTGGTCACACCTCACACAGCTTCTTGCTACTGCCATTGGTTACCAGGGAAAGGCTTGGGCACTCCCTGCAGCCTGAGACCTGGATGACCGCGTGTTCTCGTGGGAGCTCAGGGTTTTGACACTCCACTGTGGACTGAGACAGGTCTCTAAAGTGGAGAGAGAAGATTTGATGGGTGGACTATTTGTTGGATAAGGAATGGGCTGGATGGTCACACCCAGAGAGTGGTGGTCAACAGCTCAACATCCAGGTGGAGATCAGTGACGAGTGGTGTCCCTCAGGAGTCTGTACTGGGACCAGTACTGTTCAATATCTTAATCAATGACATAGACAGTAGGATTGCGTGCCCCCTCAGAAAGTTTGCAGATGACACCAGGCTGAGTGTTGCAGCTGACACACCTGAGGGATGGGATGCCATTCAGAGAGATCTGGAAAACAATTTGATTTGCAATGAATGTGGTGAAATACCAGAACAGGTTTCCCAGAGAGGTGTCGGATGCCCCATCCATGGAAACATTCAAGGTCAGATTGGACGGGGCTCTGAGCAATGTGATCTAGTTGAAGATGTCCCTGCTCATTGCAGAGGGGTTGGACTCGATGACCTTTAAAGGTCCCTTCCAACCCAAACTATTCTACGATTCTGTGATTCACTAACATTTCTTAGAACAAAAACTGTTGCTACAGACTTCCTAGAAGTTCAGCTTCTCTGAAAAGTCTGTATTTCTTCTCTATAATCTTGCTCTATGAGGTTGAATTTTGTTACAAAATTATTCATTACAGGTCAATGACTATATTCTAATGCTGGATAGAGAAACGTTACCTGTGTTCTTCCAAATCATGAAGCAGTTAACCAAACCATATGATTTGATCTCTTTGTGCAAATTGGACGTTCTGAGAACAGCAGGTGAAAATGCCACTGAGTGTTCCTGGATAAGCAGTTAATATTCTAGAAACCTTCAATATTTTCCAACATTAAAACTGCAAAGGATTAGAGCAGTGCAGAAAAAAGAAATCAAAACCAAACCCAAAAGGTATTTTGCCACATGAATCCCACTGCCTACAGTGGTTACACCATTAGTACTAGTGAAAAAAACCCCAGAACCTAAAAAACTTTTTCTTTAAGGGAAGGCAGAGAGGCTAGCCAAGTGATGTAAGATATTCTATTTGTAGACAACATTTTAATTAACTTGGATTATTCCCCTCCCCCTACTCCATTATACTATATAGAAAGAGGGCATTTCAGGCCTTGAGCAAAATGCTACAAATCTTCAAAATGCCCCTTTTTGCCCAGTGCTGAGGACGAGATCTGCATTACACTGATATATACAGCATCCTGGCCTGTATCAGCAATAGTGTGGCCAGCAGGAGCAGGGCAGTGATTGTGCCCCTGTACTTGGCACTGGTGAGGCTGCACCTTGAATCCTGTGTTCAGTTTTGGGCCCCTCACCACAAGAAGGACATTGAGGTGCTGGAGCAGGTCCAGAGAAGGGCAACTAAGCTGGGGAAGGGTCTGGAGCACAGGTCTGACGAGGAGCATGAGGGAGCTGAGGTTGTTTAGTCTAGAGAAGAGGAGGCTGAGAGGAGACCTTGTCACTCTCTACAACTACCTGAAAGGAGGGTGTAGTGAGGGTGGTGCTGGGCTCTGCTCTAAAGTAACAAGTGACAGGACAAGAGGAAACGGCCTCAAGTTGTGCCAGGAGAGGTTTAGGCTGGATATTAGAAAAAATTTTTTCACTGAAATTGTGATCAGGCATTGGACCAGTCTGCCCAGGGAAGTGGTGGAGTCACCATCCCTGGAGGTGTTCAAGAAACGTGTAGATGTGGTGCTTAGGGACATGGTTTAGTGAGTTAGGTGGTGTGGGTTGATGGTTGGACTTGATGATCCTTGAGGTCTTTTCCAACCTAATGATTCTATGTTTACTTGCTTCAGAACTGGAATTTTTACCATAGTGATGAAAAACTATTTTAAATTTCACAGCATTTATAGATAAAAATAGCAATGAAAAGGTCAGATAGCTAATTAACTGAAACAGAAAAAAAATAAGGGAAATAAGTGCATTTCTGCTTAATAATAGCACAAGCACATTCCTCTTAATAGCAGCGCTGCTGCTCTGAAGTCTGCATTTAAAGATACATGCTTGAGAAAAAAAAAATCCCTTTCTGCTATTTATTAGAAACTAGTATTACATTCATGGTTATGCAAATAATACATGCCTACATTCACTCATTTTCCGATTGCAGAGATAGAGATAGATCATTTGAATTGATCAAGTAACAGAGAAATTAAAACATAAATATGCTGTTATTCATGTGATGCTGTCATTACTTCCTTTGGTCTGTCTTCCAGTATCTCTTATTTCAGGAAGAATTTAACACCAAAATTGTTCTATACAGTTATTACTATGATATTAATTCTGTTGATAAAGAGAAGTCTTGATCTAGCTATGATTAGTTGTATTTATTCATCGTCAGAGATCAGTGCTAAAATAATAAAAAACGACAAGGAGATCCAGATGAAACATTTAGTGCAGATTTTTTTTCTTTCTTCTCTCATTCTCACAGTAAGTTTAGACTATATTTTTCAAAGATTTGGCCAAAACCTAGTTGTTTCCCCAGAGTGAACAACTAATATATTAATTACTAATCTAAAAATATTTCCTACTTCATTAGATACTGATTTACTTATTTTAAGCACTTATTGTCTGCCTGTAAGATGATGAATTATTAAAGATTTGAGAACACGACTTCATAAACAACTTGACATAATTTAGGAAGATGTGAACTCCAAAAACCACCACTGCTCAGTTATGAGCAATTAACAAGTTAAGTCTTTCAAACAAAAGCAACAATGTGAAGAAGCAAAAACTTCCAGACAGAAACTTCCTTGTACCCAGAAAGTAGCTTTTTAACAGGTCAGCTTTGTTTTGTCTTACCACTGCAGTGGCTGCCCCTTCTGTCCCTCCTTGTCTGGTCTCCTGTGGTAAGGTGACAAAATCTCTTATTCACCTCTACACCTTCTCTTTAGATAAGATTTAAAATAATCTCCCAAGTGTGGCTACTATTTTCTTCCTGGATTGTTTCGAGATATCCATCATAAAAATCCTGCAGAGACCAACCTGAGCAACAAAAAAAGGTTGATAACCACACATCTTAATAGCTGGTTCTGAGATCCATACGTCACAGATTATAGAAAGAAGACACCTACCCTTTAAAATTTCCTAAATACATGCAGAGTTTTAACATCTGCAAGAATTACGAACAGAGGAACAAGGAAAAAAAAGATTATAATACAATCCTCTCTGTATTAGGATGTATCCATGTGAGCTAGAGAAGGTCCCAACTTCCTCAAAATAGAAAAAAATAATTTTTCCCACTTCTCTCAGGATGCACTATTAAAACAATTTAAACAAATAAATGCTGCCAAAAAAAGAGAGTTAACAAACAGCAGTATTATGCTCAGCTCCATTAGATGGCATCACTATTTGAAAAATGCTACCTGTGGGTGAGCTGTATACAATCCTCACACACACTAACGATTTTATGCCTTGAAATTGATACTACAAACCCAAGATATTTTCTTAACCAGGGAGGCAGGCACAAAAAGCACAGCTTATTTATCTTCTTGAAGCTTATTTGCGATTAGGAAATGATTTTTGTATTGTCCCGTTTTCAGCTGTTGATGGTCTTGCTAGCAGTAATGGTTTAATCAAAAAATAAAAGTAGTAGTTTAATAACGCTGCAATGCTATATAACATTTGCAAAAAAACAAAAGGTACGTAAAATGAGGTTTTACCTTAAACTTTAAATGCCAAAAAATATGTCAGTGACATTTTAATTGTGAGCAATAAAAATTAACTGACACCTTAGAAAAGGTTAATTTTAAATTTTGGTTTATTTTATTGCTTAAATATAGATCGCACAGTGTGTTCTTACATTTACTGAAACGGGTTCATTACGTACAGTACAGAATATATGACAATCAGAACAACAGACAAATTAGCCCTACTCTGATTTTGGACAACAGGCTATTTCTGTCTTTTGAAATTAACACGGATGTAATTTATTTTAAAGTGACCCACTACCAAAAGCTCTAAGTTTTCAAAATTACATAATGGGAAAGAGAACTCAAAGCAAAAGCTGGAATACATTTAAACAGCTGGATACGAATTTATAAACATCGTGACAGTACTGAATGTCTCGCAGATAACACAGGGCCAGTATGCATATGCAGCTTTTACGTTTTGCAACGTCTCAGGAACATAAAGAGATAAGTGAAACAAAGCATCTTTATACTGTACAACAGCATTCTTAATTCACCTGGTTTCATTTGTTAGCTACATATAGCGATAGCTACTGAAACAATACGTTTTACAGTCACTCCCATCTCCCAGCTGTCTAGAAAGGCCAGAATGGATGAATTATCAACTTACAGACTCCCTGAATTTCCAGAAGAGATTAAATATCATGTGAACGCACAGTGTTACCAGTTCCTCATGCCCTGCACAGTACCTGCACAACACCTGCATTTCCCAAACAAAGCTCACTTGAACATCAAAAACATGGAAACCTATCATTAGCATAGATGAAACATCAATAGAACAGAAAACGAAATGCCAAATTTAGTTATTTTCACATGCAGCATTCATGCAACAGAATTCAATCACAGAAACAATCCTGTATTTACGGTACAGTCTCCATACTGCAAGAGTGCAAACAGAAGTACATTCTTTATTTCTTAGACTCCTTATCTTCTTTTGTACAAAAGTGCACAGTGTAATTCTTAAAAAACGACAGAGTGGATAAGTGTTTTACATCATATCCCTAGGTTAGATTTATTATTTAAAAAATTACACTCTTTATATAGGCCAAAAAACTATTATGTCTTACCTTAAAAAAAAAACCCCAAAA
>VZTO01016474.1:54413-119791 GCA_013400615.1 Syrrhaptes paradoxus | reverse complement strand
AGCGCCAGGCGCGCGGCCGGCCGCCGCCACCCGCCGCGGGACCGGACGGGCCGGGTCAGGGCACGCAGGTGGGTCCGCGGCCGTGGGGACGGGGCTGGGGGGGCTGCCCCGGGGGTAGCGGTCGGATGCACCCCTGTGGTGCATTGCAAAAGCCCCCCCCCTTCATTTTGCAAAACCCCCTCCATTTGAACGCCCCCAATTTTGTAATTTCCACAAATTTTGCAAAAACCTTTGGTTTTGCAAAGGGGGTCGGGTTGGGTGCTCTCCCGGCCGCGTGTCCCCGCTCCCGGCACACGTGCGTGGGGGCCGCGTCGCCGGGGTGAGCATGGTGTGGTCTAGGACCATCCAGGGTTGCTGAGCTCCCTGCTCTCCCACCTGCAAGATGCTGCAGAAGGTGCCAAATGACATGAGTAATCGTTAAGCCAGCACCCGAGTGACTCATTAGTGACAATCACCACTGATTTATTTTTTTTTCCGGCTGATATTTTCAGCCTGCTCCCTTTTGGCCTGGTTTCTGGCTTGGGCTTGCAGTGATGGGAGCTGTGATAGTCAGGAGGCAACCAGGTAGTTCCTTGTGCTGGAACTCTTTGCAAAAAGAAAAAATAATTAAAATATTTCAGGCTAGGTAATGAACTTCAGGATTTCCAGCTGCCTCTGGTGGGGCTGTATCCCTCCCACCCGGCCTGGTCCCTCTCCTGGGGCTGGATGTAGGTCAGTTGGGAGTGGGAGGTTAAGCCTGCACCCTGCCCCACATTGCTGGATCTTCTCTTAATCTTCTGCCTTAACTGGTGCGTAAGCCTCGGGCCATAGGAACTGGGATTTATTCTGCCACCAGCCAGGTGCCGGCGGTAAGCCTGGATGTGTGAATAGTGTAGAGTATCCACATAAATAAAGCAAACCGCCTTCTTCAGCGCTGTCCTTGAGCTATTGTAAAGCAGGGGAAGGTGAAGTCTCTTTGGGGAGGTACCTGACCACTACACATCACTTTTTCTTCTCTTTTCCTCCAGCTTTGTTAAAGCTCCCAGGTTTTTTTCCTGTTTTTCCTCTGGAACGGAGAGGCTGAGCACGTGCAGGCATGGCAGGTATGGTGGGTCTCCGGCTGGGCTGCCCCTCGTCTCTGAAGCCCATCGGGGGTTTTAGTGGCCATAACATCACCCTGTTAGTCCCCCGTGGGGTTGCAGGTATCCATGCTTGCAGGATCCATGTGGCCACCGAAGGCTAAATTTGTCTTGATGCATGTGGGTGGGCTGTTGGTGACTGCAAGGGGAAATCCTTAATTCCTGCATGAAACTCATCAAGTCTTGGGACCGACAAAACTAATTAGGAAGCTTCTTGATTTACATTCAGCTCCATGCAGCGCCCAATGCTGGCGAAACTTTTTATTGCAGAAAAAGCAAACAACTTCCCTCCCCTGCCGAAGTTCATCCCCTTGAAGCCATGTTTCTACCAGGACTTCGATGCGGAGATCCCGCCGCAGCACCGTACCATGGCCAAGCGGCTTTACTACCTCTGGATGCGTGAGTCACTGGGCGGGGAAGGGCTCGGGTGGGTTTGTGTTTGCCTCTCTGAAGGCTGCTTCTCTGGAAGTCACTGGTTGAAAGAGCAGAGTGAGATCAGGGGAAGTCCTGCCCCTCCAGACCTTGGTGTCCCCTGTTAAAACCCTTTGGGGATGAGATGAGGGGGGGGCTTCAGCCCTTCCAGCCTCTGGGATGGAGGTGTGGCACTGGCTCAGCGTCCGAGGGCCATTGGTGGCCTTGACGTCCTGCTGGAGCCTGCTGTGAGGTGGACATGGCTCAACACCCGCCTGTCCTCCTGCCCAAGAATTTACTCCCCTCTATGTCTCGCCTGGCTGCCAGCCTTGCCCCCCAGGAGAGCTGCCAAGCCTCCACTGGCTTTCTTTGTCTCCCGGGCGAGGGAAGGACTTTCTCTGCCACCCCAAGCTCCTTGTGAGCCCTTTGGCAGCAGCCCGAGGCCAAGATTCTGCTTGGACTGGAGGGCCAGGGTGCCTGCTCCCCTAAACAGGGGACCCAGGGGCTTCCCCCAAACCTGGGTCTTGCCTGTTCTTGCATGCCTCTGTGTGCCGTGCTAACAGAGCTGTCACTGTCTTCTAACTCTTAAAACTAGCCCGTTTCTCTCTTCCTTACCAACCCCAAGTGCAGAGAAGAGCCAGAGGGACAGATCACGCCCTGAGATACATGGAAATGTATGTGTCAGGGCAAGCTGGCACCACAGTTTTGTTTCCTTTTAGAAGAACTTAGTTCCTTAATCAGGTGTTTTCCCTGACCTTTGGAAGCGTATCAGTGCCCAGGGAGTGCCTTGGCCTTCAGAGGCGGGTTACGAGGAGCTGAGCTGGCACCGGAGAGGTCGGGTGTTTCTGCTTTCAGCACAGCTCTGGGGCGGTGCCTCACTCTGGCTTTTGGGGGCCACGTCCCAACAGGAAGGTGACCCCAGGATAACTACCCCATCGTGTCAGGAGGGTTAGTGTTAGCTTCTCTATGAAGTGGAGGGAAAAAACAGTTGTGGTTCCCTGGAGAAGCTGGGGTTGTTAAATGCCCTCCCCATCTCAATCTGGCTGTTTGTGCTCTGCTGAATTTAATAGAGCTCAGTTCTTGCTCCAGCCTCTCCCGCAGCACAAGCACCAGCTCTCTGAGCCAGCCTGTTGGTTTCTGTCTCCAGAGCTCCACTGTGGATCATTTTCTCCCCAACTCCCACGCAAACACCCAGCCAGATGCGAGCACAGAGAGGCTGAAAGGTCCCCTCCGTGTCCTTGGGGACTTCAGGGAGCAGTGAGAGCCCTGTCAGCCCGGCCAGCTGAGCTCCCTTTCTTGCCAGCTGCAGCTTTCTTGCAGGCGGCGGTGGGAGGGTTTTAATTCTCGTTGAAATAATGAATCATTCTCAAAAATCGGAGGCGTCAGAATGCAGATGAGCCTTGTCGGCTTTGTCCTGTGTCTGCTATGCTGGGCGTGATAGTAGTAGCCCTTGTGTCTGTCGCTTAACCCCGAGCAGGGGTGAGAGAGCAAACACGCCACCCCCCTGAACTGGGGAGGCGGGGACCAGGAGTTCAGGACTTCAGCTCTCAGCTCGGGGGGTGCTAGCTCAGGGAACTCTCACACAAGCTCCTTCCGTGAAACCGGAGCTGAAGGCAAGCAAAACAGCTTCACTTTGATTCCACACTTTCCTTCTGTTGGTGGAGATGTGCCCTGGCTCACCAGCCACGGGAAGATATGGCTCTTCCCTGTCCTCGGAGCCCCATGAGCCTTGGACCTGCTTAAGACATTACAACTCTGAATGATATTTTTTTTTTCTTGCTCCTCAGCTGAGGTTAGACCCCCTTTGGCTGAGCGGGCCTGGGGATGCTGCCTGGATCAGGCAGCTTAATTTAAGTGAAGGTTAATGCACCGCTGGCCAAACCCACTGGAGGTCAGCCCTGTGATGGTGTCCCTGGGGTCGGGATCTTTCGTATCACGCCGATGTCCTCGCGTACACGCTACTCTGCTCCCTCTGTGTGTGTGTGTGTTTGCAGTGAACAGCATCACCTTGGCGGTGAATCTCGTTGGCTGCCTCGCATGGCTGATTGGAGGCGGTGGAGCTGTTAATTTTGGACTGGCAATTCTCTGGCTCATTCTCTTTACGCCCTGCTCCTATGTCTGCTGGTTTAGACCTATTTACAAAGCTTTCAAGTAAGTGGTCACACCTGAGCCTGGCTTCTCATGGTCTTTTTTTTGTTTTCCTTTCTAAACAGTTAGTGCTTAGCTTGGGCCATTGCCTGAGTAGTTGGGAGAATTCCTGCTCTGTCTGTCCAGCCCTGTAGCTTTACTTTCTAACCTTCAAAGCAAGGCTGTTTGGGATTTCCTGAGGGCCAAAACCCCAACCATGCCATATAGAGACACCCTACGTGTGGCTCTGTGCAGCGTCGGGGGGAGTGGTTAGGATGCATTGGGGTGCCAGCTTTCCCTTCCCTCCCACCCATCCTCAAGGCTTATTTATATTTTTCCGTGAGCCCTCGAGGTGCTTGTATTGATTATCCACGCTGCTGAGGTCGCTCCCCAGTGTGGTATCCCCAGATTTGGAAAACTGGGGGTGTATTTCTTCCCCACGCAGGAAGGTTGAATCTGATGGTGGGGTGGTGTGAGCTGAGAGCCGTGTCCGAGCACAGATGTCCTCTCACCTGAGGAAGGGTCTGATGCCCCATGGCTTTTCCAGGTGCCCCTTCAGCACCTTCAGCCTCTGGCAATGTCTCCCTTGCCTGTAGTTTTGCTCCGGTGCCTGCTCTCTGCAGGCAGCTCTGCTTCTCCCCACCCTCTCGCTAAACCACAGCTGCTTCTGCCCCGTCTGAGATGTGGGAGCACCTCCCTTCCCTTGCAGTGCAGCAGGGATGGAGTTGCAGGGAGTGACCGAGCCTTCTCTTGCAGGACAGACAGTTCCTTCAGCTTCATGGCCTTCTTCTTCACCTTCATGGCCCAGCTGGTGATCAGCATCATCCAGGCAGTGGGAATCCCGGGCTGGGGTGTCTGGTAAGGAAGATGCTGCTCTCGTGTTAACATCCTCGGTGCTTCCGTAGCTTCTCTCCTTGGGGAAGACAGTTTGAAGAGCTGGGAGGGCTGCAGGGGAGGGCTGCTGGCTGACTGCGGTGCACAGAGCCAGCCGGGAAAGCCCTGGGCTGCTGAACGGACTGCTTGTTTTCATCTCCTTGCAGCGGCTGGATTGCAGCAATTTCCTTCTTTGGGACCAATGTGGGGTCGGCTGTGGTGATGCTGATCCCCACCGTCCTGTTCACGGGGATGGCCGTCTTCTCCTTCATCGCTCTCACCATGGTACGGGAGGAGAGGGGGGTGCGCGTCACTTCGGGGAGCCCTGGCCGCTCCCCTGGAGGGTCAGCGTGAGCTGCGGTCACTCAGCACCTCTGGATTTTCTCTTTCCAACTTTCTCCAGGTGCATAAGTTTTACCGGGGGAGCGGCGGGAGCTTCAGCAAAGCCCAGGAGGAGTGGACCACAGGGGCGTGGAAGAACCCCCACGTGCAGCAGGCAGCACAGAACGCGGCGATGGGGGCGGCGCAGGGGGCCATGATGCAGCACGAGACGCAGTACTCGGCCACCCCAAACTACACCTACTCCAACGAGATGTGAGCAGCAGGACTCTGTCCTCGGGCGAAAGATCTGGGGGGGGAAGGGAGGAGGAGGAGGAGGAAGGCTGAGCCGAGTTTCTGCAGCTCTTTCAGAAAGTCGAAGTGTACCATAATGGTTCTTCTTTTCCTGTTCTTTGTAACGAGATCACTTGGGATTTTTTCATTCCCCTCCCCCCCTCATTATTGTCTTATCTCTTCTTTTCTATTTTTTAATTTCAAAGAGGCCGTGAGTTGACTTTCAGGGCTCTTGTGTGTGGTAGTAAGTGTACATTCACGTGTCTTCTTTTTCCCTGTGCAATAGTGTATGGTGGTGGTTTTTTAATTCCTGTGGTGATAGGTGTACGTTAGAACTACATCAGCCAAAAGCCCCCCCCTCCAAAAGTGAAAGATAAAAATAGCAACCAGCACCCACCTCCCCTCTGGGAAGAAGCCCTGAACCACAGGTTTCCAGTGTGTGTGAGTTTTTTCTTTCAGCTGGTAATGTCCAGCCACTTGCCACTGTCTCAGCAAGGGCAAGCAATCCCAGGAATTCTCCCTTTTCTTTTGTTTTTTACCTAGCAGGTGGCTGGCTGATTTAGCATTTAAAAAACAAAGGAAAACCAGAGGGGGGGAAAAAAAAAAGAAACCCTAAGTCCTGCTGTTGATATGGTGGAAGCCAAGAGATTCCTCATCTATACCCTGGCTCAGGATCTACAACTTCTCTCCGTGTGTGGTGTTGTAAATGAGTAGTTTCACATTTTGACGTGGAAGACCAGTATTTGTGCGTGACTGGGCAGGAGCCCCGGCGCACTGTGTGTGTGTGCGTGTGTGTTGGGGAGCAAGGACAGGTTTTCCCTGTGGGATACAACCATCCCGTTCCAGGTTCTGCATTCTGAGTCTGGTTTTTTTAAAAGGCTTCTATTTTGAAAAGCAGCTATAAAATGAACAGAGTGTTTTTGAGAGGACCTGTTCTTGGGTGAGGCTCCAGGTCCAATCCTGCCACCCCGTATGCCAGCACAGACAGCTGCTCTCACTGACTGAGGCCAGGATTTGTCTTTGGTAGCTTTTGAGGTGTGCACTACTTTAAGGCTCTTTAGGAAACCTCTGGGCTGGTGAGAAGGATTCCTGCTCAGTTGTGCTTCTAAAAAGCGCAGTGAAATGTGGCAGTCTATTTTCCTGGTGCAGAAATCCCTGCTCTTAGCCTCGATTCCCTGCCCAGTTTGGGGAGGTCAGGCTTTAAATGATCGTGCATCTTAGCGGGAGGCAGCTGAGCGCAGACAAACACCTCCGGGGCTGTGGCAGCGGGGGAAGGTGACTGCCGCATCCTGGAAAAGATTGGTTCATAAATGGGAGCTGATGGACGCTGTAGGGCAGGAGTAGGGAAAGCTCCTTCTCAGAGATGCTTTTCAGACTCTAAATGCACTTTAAATAAGCCAAATTTTTCTCCAAGTCCTAGAAAAGCAGCCTAAACAGAATCCAGTCTGGCCCCTGGGCTCAAATACCTCCCGCCCGCTGCAGGTAATGAGCTGAGCGTGCCACTGCTCCTGCCCGCAGCTAGCCAGAGCTGTGTGGGTCCCCTCGCCCCCAGCCCCTCCAGCTGTCCGGCGATGCTTGTCCGTGACTCCTACCCACGAGAATCACCCCAGACAGGACCTTCTCTTCCAGCAAAGCACACCAAGAATAGTTTCCTTTCTAAGGGTAGCACTTCAGTCCTTCTGCAGTAGGCAGTCGTCTCTTGACAAGACTAAAATGCAGCTCACGATACAGCACCTGTCTGTGTGTGTATATACATGTATAAAATGTAAGGAGAAAGTAATTCTTTGCGGAGCCTGTTATGTACTTAATCAGGTTTATTGTGCAATTCATTTCTAGCTAGCCTAAAACTTACTATGCCAAATCACGTGCTCTGTCATCCATGTCTGAGAAATGATGAATTAAGTGACTTCACCTTTTGCATTTCCAATAAGATGCATAAATAATAACTGTAACAAGCTGTAACTAACAGACATCGCTTCAGCATCTAACCCTCCTCGCCGGTGTGTCTCCTGAACGCGTGAGTGCCGACCATAGAAACGTGTCCCCAGGGCTCAGCCCCCCTGCCTTGCCGGCGGAAGCTGGTGTCGTACCTCTGCTCTCACCACGGTCATTTTCAACCTGGGACCGCTTTAGGCAGGGACTGCCGTGGCTGTGAAGCCCCCAGACTGGGAGGACGTGCGCTGGGTGTTTCTGTGGCTGAGTGAGGAGGCAGCTCGGGGGTAGAGCACCCTGGGGATCTTACTGACGGCCTCCACTGCCTTAGCGAGGTCCTGCTGTTGCCGTTCACCTCCTGGAGTCGGTGAGGCACAACACTCTGCCTCTTGCCTTTCTTGCTCCTTTGTAGCTGCCAGCACCAGGGGGATGTCCAGAGAGCACCGGGGAAGGGCTGGGGACCACCCACGTGCTGCCCCTGGTCTGCTGCGCTCCTTCTGGCACCAAGCAGGGGGTGCCTGTCCCCCCTTTCCCCGCCGCCTCTCTGCGGCTGCCGGATCCTGCCGGCGGCTTTCACGCCCGGGCTCAGGGGGACCTGCCCTCGGGGGGCTCCTGCAGCAGCCGCGGGCACACACCCCCTGGCCCCCTACCTCTCCCCCCAGCCCCAGCAGCAAGTTCCCCGCCCTGTGAAACCTCTGCAGCCCCCCAGGAACTCTGCTCCCCGCGAGCTGCTCACGCAGGAGCCTGACTCCGGCCGAGACCCCTTGCTCCGGGCCTTGCTCCCCGGCGCTGCGGTTCCGGGGGTGCCCAGGAAGGCCTGCAGGCCCCTCGGGCTGTCTGGCAGTGCTGTTGCGGGGGCTGGCGGTGCCTGGACGGCCGGGGGGGGCGGCAGGAATGGCCCCGGGCTGGGCAGGGGGTGGCCGGGCCTGGCCGGGGGTGTCCGGGCCTGGGCCAACCACTGGGCGCCGCCATGGCACCGCCTAGCGGCTGCCGGCCACAACGCGCATGCGCAACCCACACCAATCAGGGAGCGGGGAACGTGGGTATTTCCCAGCGTGCCCTGGGGTTTCCGGGGTGCGGAGGGGTTATGCCTCTGTTGCTAGGCAACGGCGGGCGGCTGGACGGGAGCAGGCCTCAGCGGGAGCTAGGCCGCGGCGCGGCCCCTGCGGTCACCGAGGCCCGAGCTCGGGAGGTTGTCGCTCTCCGGGTCGGGGCTCCGTCGTGCCTCTACCGGTATAGCAACGCTGCGTTTTGGGAAATGTCCGGGGCTTCTGTTCTCTGCTTTAGCGTCCTTGGGAAGGTGTTTCCAGAGTCCCTGGGGGGTTAAAAAACCAGTAAAGTACCTGAGGGGGCCTGGGAGCTGCGTGCTTCCCCGTGGCTGCCTGGCTGGCTCCCCAGAGCTGTGCTCGGGCAAGAGGAAGCACCGCCCAGAACGTGGTGCTTTTGTTTGGTCGTTACGAGCCCTTTTTGAAAGCTCCCTATTAAAAAAATCATGTCTTTACCCCAGGCTTTAGGAGATGGGTGCTTTGGTGAATTAATTGTCATTTAGTAATCGTGAGGGAAGTGGGTCTTCCCCTGGCTGTGGTGGTGTTAACATAATTTTAATTAGATATGGATAAGCGCTGCAGTAGCGTTGAAGTCACCTCACCAATATGCGTACCGGATTTCCTCACTCTAATTAGTCTTGCTAATCAGTGCCTAGGAGCTCAAGCTGATAATGTGCCCCTGTCCGAGCTGTTTTGTATAAACACCCAGGGAAACGCATTGACACCAAGCAGAGCATGGAAAGCGAACACGTGCTGGCTGTCGCGTTGCAGCTGGTGGGAGTGGGAAGTCTAGAAAGGGTGTTGGTGCTCGTGCGTCTCAGCAGCTGGGTGCGGAGGTCGGGGGGACACATAACGGCCCCGTGAGTGTGATGCAAGTCACCCCGCAGAGTGTCTGGCGTTAAACCCCCTGCTGAGTCATCCTAGGGAAGGACCGAAGGGGTAAATTACCCTCTATCGGGAATCCAGCCCCCACACTCTAGCATCCGAGTTGGTACCAAAAATAAGGGCAGCGTCAACGTCTCGTCATTCCCTTTTATTCTACCCAAAACACTTCCAAGTAACTGCCTCTGAATAACGCAGATGTTGGTAACGTTCAATAAACTTCACTGAATTCCAGCGTAATGTCTCTGCTAGAAACACATTTTTCAGATTTTTAAAGTGAATTTACTCTTTGTAATTACTCACTAAGCAGAGCTGTTTGCGCCGATTCTGCAGAAGAATGCTTTTCCTCCCCGGAGTGATTGTTTGTGATTTATCAGTGTGGCTGTGGCTCAGGGGAGTTGGGAGGAGGCTGCAGACCTGACCTGAAGCTGCTGCCTTGGCCTGCCTTCGGAAGCAGCTTGCTTTGCCCGACGCTGGTGGAGGAACAAGCAGTTGGAACTTTCACATCCCTGAGAAGGAGTTTTCACTCGGTGGCTGTTGTCTTCTGTGTCTTACCTGCTGTTTTGGTGTTTTTCCCTGTTAGAGAGTCATTTCTAGCACTGCTGTAAATACTTAGTGATACAATGGGAAGTAAGATGATAATGCTTGCCTTAGGGCCCCAAAATTTTTAATTATTGAAAAGGCTCCCTGTGTTTATTACTCACCAGGGAAAGCAACTCAGCTGGGGGTTGCGCGTCTTCCCCCCGGTCAGTGGGAAAGGTACATTGTCCGTTCTGAACTATGTTCTGCATGCGAGAGCACATCTTTGTTCTGGGGGCTGGGGGCTTTACCAGAACAGGCTGTGGCCTGCCTGCGCGGGTTTGAGTGTTCTGTTTACCAGTGTCCATGATAAATTTTTAATTAAACAGGAGGAGGAGGCTACTGCTATGCTTAAAGGTCTGTGATGCCTGGCAGCTTTGTGGATCGGGCTCTGAGAGTTCATCCTCAGACTGACTCTGGGTCCTGCATCGTCCAGGCTTAGATCTGTGCCCTCGGGAGTGCGTCGCTGTTGGAGTCCTGCTGTGCTAGCCTCACTGGGAGGCACCAGTAGTCAGGTGGGTTTGTTTTTCTGTGCTTGTAGAGTTTGATTGGAGTATGGAGCCCCTCTCCCCACCAGAACCAGGGTTTCCTGCAGAAAAGAGCTCATCTGTGCTGCAGAAAAAATACCGGGTCCTGGTGGGTGTGACTGGAAGTGTTGCTGCCCTGAAGCTGCCTCTCCTCATCACTGAGCTGCTGAAAATTCCAGGGGTGAGTAAATCTGTTGGTAGAGTGTTGTAATGTTGGTGTTATCCTGTTTCTCACTTCTAGGAGGCTCTTGATGGCTTCTGTTGAAATGAAAAGTTCTTTCTGCCTTTGAGCTCTTCAGTTTGAAACTTTCTTGGGAGAGGGATCCTCTTGTTTTTAAAAATCAATTAATACTTTTTTCCCTGTCATTACATACATCTTTATATTCAAGAGTTAGCTTTAAATCAGGTTTTAAGGGCAATAACTGTTCCTGGATATTTCCATAGGCAGACATTGAGATTCTGGAATACAAAAGTATCATTGTTCAGTTCAGCTTGCTTAATTTTCTAAAAATCTGTTGAAAATGTCCTGGTCTTATTTGGTTTCTTTTTGGTGTTGTGTTTTTTGGTTGTTTTTTTTTTAAATCCTTGTCAGTCCAGTTGTCAGGTATGGATACAGACACAGGCAGATGCTTTCTGGAACTTGACATCTCTAATGAGTACCTGCAGTTTTCCACAGGTGAGATGTGGGGTTTGCAAAGACGCTGCTGTCTGACCAACAAAGGGAAACCAGATCTAGTGCAAGCAGAAAGAGACAATACAAGCTGCTACATGTGTCTGTGCATTTTATTTTTTTTTAACAGGAGTTCATTGTTTGGAGTAACAGAGGTGTCCAGGAGAGGCCACTGGTTACTAGAATCAGGGAGGGAAATGTACTCGCTTTTTACTGTAAAGTCAGAGGAAAACAGAAAACCTTTAGCTTTTAAGAAATGGAGCAAATGTTTTGGAGCAGTGAAATAAAGATGTCTGTCCTTTTGGCTGATTTAGGAGGCTTTATCTGTAGATACATTAACGCAGAGTCAGAAGAGGTGTAATCCTTGAGTATCTCTGAAGTGTCTGGTTGATCCGGGATGTTCTGTGACAACTGTTTCAGGCTTTTGTTGAATAAAAAGTGAAAGTGAAGTATCCAGTCCAGGAGCTTCTGGTACTTACTCTGTTAATTAAAATGAGGTACTTACTAATTTCTGATGTGATTTCAAGGTCTGATCTAAAGCCTGCTGAATCGGTGTAACTTTTTCTATGGAGTTTGTTAGGTCCTGAGCAAGCCTGTTGTGGCAAATTCTTTATTGATGGAACAGAACTTTAAAAAGCTATCGGTGGAAACAGGGCAGGAGCAGAGGAAGGCTTTGACACCAGAGGAGATGTGGTCAGCAGCTTGAAACCGGAGTGGGTAGTTTAAATTGATGTTTTGCTAAGATGATCCTCAGTGGACAACTTGGTGGTATGATTTGCATTCATTAAACTTTAACGTCTGCTTGAGGGTGATAATGGATGTGACTACATCTTCTTGCTTTTTGTAACCTCTTTGAAGCTCTAGGAAATTTACATGGCATCAGCTCACACCTTTCAGGCTATTACCCTTGCACCTGGTGTTGTGGGGAGCCAGCACACGGTGTCTCCTCAGGACACTGCGGGTAACGCTCATGCTTGTGCTACACTCACACGTGTTGTCTCAGGCCAGTTCCAGGGATTTTTGAACGGCCTGGCAGGAACACGATGACAAAAATCACATCAGCGGGACATTGGTTAGTCAAAAGAAAAGAAACAGCAAACTTTTCAGAGCGTGACATGTATTGCTCATGGAGCTGCAGGGTGTCACCTGGACTTCTAGGTTTAAATTGTGTCATGTCAGTTCATTGCCCTCTTGCTCGGTAGCCTCTACGTCAGCTTGTACGTTCCACCTAGCAGAGGAGCTACTCATTCTCTTCTGCAGCAGTTGCTACTTGTTTTACTGTCAAAATTGAGAACATTATGAAAAAAAAATCATACACACCCTTTCACCCTGAGCAGAAATGGCTGTGACAGGAGAATCCTCTAACAGAGACCAACAATACTGCATGAACGCAGGAGAGCAGCATTGCAGCAAAGTTTCTTCTGGAGAATCGGCTTAAATGGACCCAGTAAAAGAGCTCTGACTAGTCTCAACTGTCTCCAGTAAAGGAGTTTGAGTGTGGCTAGACTGACTTTACTGTTTAAGCAAAGATATAACCACAGGCAAACAGAGGGTGTGCCAGGTAAACAGAAGGAAAAAAAACTATGTAGGCTAAAGTGATCTTGAGAATACTGATCTCTTTCCAATGTAGCTGGAGGGACTTGAAGGACTTGCTCAGAACAAGGAATCCAGGAGCCCACCCCAGCAGAAAACCTCAATTAGGGAGAATATTTAACTAATAGAATTTATTGGAGGAGTGGTGGAGTCACCACCAGTCCGAATCCTTGAACATACCCCTCTGGTATGTTCCAGCTTGCAGTGCGTTGGATGCAGTGCTCCATAGCCAGCTATTCCCTGTTCCTGGGCTTATGCCTTGAAGAAATATGTATTATTTTAAGACCAGAGACAGTTAAGAAACTATCTTAAAAAAGTAAAAACAAAGCAGAGAGTTATTTCGGGATTTTTTTGTATCCTTCAGCCTAAGGGGGGTATTTCTTGTCTAGATTAGAAAATTTTGAATAATGACACAATCAAAGTAGCAAGTGACAAAATATGTCATGGGGTAGATAGAGTTGTATTTGAAAATCCTTCTACCATTATGGCTAACTGTAAATAAGAATACATCTAACGACCATCCTGCTGAAAAGTTTTAGTGCAGACCTGGCCTCCTGGTTCCATTTTAGAGAGCAGCCGTGCCCATTGCTCTTTCAAATCACAAAATAAATAGTATCTTGCAGACTGTGAGGTTAACACCTCATCGAAGCCCGTGGTGTAGCAGAGAGCGGCGTTGGCACCTTTGTGGGTATCTCTGCTTGGCTCCAGACAGCTTCCTGTGAGGTGAGGTTAGTATGGAAACAACACTGTTGATTGCCGTGAATATGATCTTCACATGCGAAAGCTCTAGAAATGCAGCTGTGATTCCAAGTTAGGGTCACATGAAACAAAGCTGACATTTAGAAGAGGCTAAGAACCAAACACTGGTGTGATGTGCAGCTATATTTTCCCATTATTTTTTCTTCAGGAAACGGGAAAATTTACCAAAGACCGTGATATGCTGAAGTTGAGATTTTCCACTGCTCCCAGCTGTTCTTCCAGCCATGCAGGGTGCAGATGATCAGCACTGCTCCGTTCCCAGTTGAATAGATAGTGCTGGGGAGATAGGTTAACGTGTTTTGTCACTTCAGCCGCTGCTGTTGAAGATAGCTCCTTGGAGGTTGGAGGTTTTCATCAGGCTGTTTTAGCAAGAGTGTGCAGACCAAGTGCTTCATCATCTCTGTACCTCAGGCCACAGTTTTCTAGCAGGAAGGAGCTGTTGGTGAGGCTGGTTTCTCCCCATCTCTCCGTTGGGCTAAGAGAACCGCATAGTGGGTTGCAGAGGGAGCAGACAGTGGTTGAAAGTGGCCTGTAACAAGGAAAAGAGTTATTTTTCACTGCAGTCAGTGGCCTCAGGTGCATTTTCCATGTTACCAGTCTTTAGAGCACTCCCTCCATGTGTTGGCCCCTCTGTTGAGTGGTTTCAAGGTACATCCTTGGGAGGAGTTGCAGATGGAAATACAGCTGCACGGATGCTCAGCACACACAGAGGCGCTCCGACACTGGCTCTGCTTTGCAGACAATCCCAGTGTGTGCAGAGCACCTCTGGTTCACAGCCTGCAGCGGGCAGCTGTGTGCGACGTTTGGCAGAGCTACAGCTTTGAGCAGGTCGTGTGATGTGTGGAAACAAGGGAAAACCCCCCTTTTCCACTTGTGAAGATTTCTGGGGGAGGAAACGAAAGGATCTCCTAAGGATGCATGTCAAATAAACATCCAAGGGACCTGGTAGGGTTTCCTCCATATATATCATGTAACTGAAGGTCCCACTGGCTTTCAACACGGCAGGCAGGTCTATCTAAGATTTCAGAGAGAACCTTTGTATGCCTTCACGCAGTCTCTCTGTCTGCTGGGGAAGCTGCTGGTTTGCTGGTTTGGCTGTACAGAAGCCCCATGCTATGAACATATCCATGCACAGGTTTGCCTCTTTCCAACATCTGGCCTTGATAGGAAGGATAGCTGGAAGTCACAACTCTGACTTGCTTCTGGTTTTGTTACCCCTGGCTGGAGCAAGCCTGATTAACGTGGTTTTAAAAAGTAATGTCCAGTAGTCTGTGGCTGCTTCCCCACTTTCATCACCAGGAGATTGAGAGAGAGAAAGGCAGGGGCAGAAGGATCCAGAGAGGTACACAACGTGGTACATAGGACCAAGAAGTTGTACTCTGTCTTCCAAAGCCACCCTTTCAGGGGAAGCCTTGTGCAGCAGAGGTGGGTTTGCCTTGCGGTGGTGGTGCTGAGCCCCAGCTAACCTGCTTGTCCCTCAGCAGTTGCTCAACACTGGGCTTTCTCTTGGCACAGACCTTCCTCTTGGCTCCGAGTGTGGGAAGAGTGATCCTGCAAGTGCCGTCCAGGCATGCCACCCCTCGGCAGCCCTCTGTGCTGCGGTTAAGGGAGTCCACTGAGGCGAGATGCTCTTCTACTCCCTCCAGCAGACACATTTTGAGCTTTGGCTTGCTGCTTCTTACTGTCCCTTTGAAGTTCTGTGCAGAACTGCACCTTGTTCTGACCTGCTCTGTCCTCTCTGCTGTCCCGCTGTGAACTGGCCACATGAATGCGTTTGGCAGGCAATGGCTGGTCACCTGCCTGTTTTGGGGTGGCATGAAATGAGTCTTTGGCTCCCGTGGACACCCGCAGCAGCCTGGTCTTTCAGCTGTGAATAGCTGCAGTTACGCACATGTGTGCGGTAGGGAAAAGTCCTCTGAGAATCCATGCAGCTTTCAAAGTCTCTGCTGCTCAAGCCCTCCTCCTCTACCCAGGTTTACAAGACTGTCCTCAAGTCTAACCATTGGTCTTTCTCTTTCTTTTCTGATTAGCTCGAAGTGAAGGTGGTCACCACTGAGAGAGCAAAGCATTTCTACAATGCCCAGGAGATTCCTGTCACCCTCTACAGTGATGAAGATGAGTGGCAGGTGAGTTGTTCTCCTTTGAAGACTGCAGCAGCTTCTGTCCCGTCCCCACTAGCCACATGTTCTGTAGTTCAAGTGGTGCTGTCATGCACTCGTGCCTTCTGCTTCCAGAAGGCCAATGGGTCATGCTTCAGAAAAAAAGCAGGCTCCCCGGGAGATTCACTTAGTTGTTCAAGTGCTGAACAGTAAATAGGAGTGTTCCTCCAAGTTTCTTTGCAAGGGATCACATATTTTATGTTTTTTTATCCTGGGCCAAGACTACTTTGTTCCAGTAATGCACACTTTGGGATACGGCTTTCGAAGAATGTGGTTCCAACCGTGCTGTAAATGAGGAACAGAAGAAATGCTCCCCTGACTGTACTGGAGGATTTCGTACCGCCCTAGCAGACCTGCAGCAGGCAAGGAGAGTAGCAGTTGGCTCTTGCCACCCTGGGCTCAGCCACTATCTGCAGCTCTGAGAGGGGTATCAGGAAATGTCAAGAAAGCCACTGCAGAGTTGTGCTGAGAGTGTTTGATGCTTGTCATGAGTCATACTTGTCACGAAGGCAAGAGCTGAATTCTGCTTAATGCTCTGGTTGTGAACCTACAGACTTCGCCGACATTCACAGAACTCCGCACGCTGCTTTAAAACAGCCTGGTGTCTGAGTATGTGACCTTCTGGTGCTAGAGCCACCCTGGTGTAGTGGTGCGGAGGAGGACCAGTACCCAGAGATGTCGTGCCCTGGTGTGATAGTGTGGCTGGAAGTTAGCGAGGTTCTCCTGTTTGTCTCGGAGGTGTGCACACAGATAGAACTGTTCCAATAAGGGACAGCTCAGTTGTCAGGCCTGTGAACATCTCTGGACCTCATAAAATGGCTGCTTCTCTTGAGCGCAGCTTTGCTGACATGCTGTGAGAGTCCCCGAGTATGAAGAGGTTCACTGTATAACCATCAGCATTTGTTTTTCTGTACATTTTGTCCCTCCTTTGCAGTACCCATCTGAGTACAGGGTGATCTGCTCTTCACCAATACTCTTGCCAATGCTCTCAGGCCTGAGCATCGCTTTTATGTGGAGAGAGGCATGCTACTGGCAAGGACCAGGAAGCTTTCTGGCAGGTCTGGGTGGAGATCTGGGTCCTAGGGAGCTACAGCTCCAGGCAGTTATTTCTGAGGGGCCCTCGGTGGCGTGCTAGGAGAGGCGCAGGTCAGGCTTTGAGGCCTGCTGGCACGCTGGAAAGCAGGCATGGAGCCCTTATAACACACTGCTCTGATGGAAGGGTGGGAAATAAGCCTGCTAAGTGTCTGTTCGTGAGAGATTTTATTCTGAAAATGAAACTAAAATTTTCAGTGCTTCTAGAAAAAACAACAGAAGAGAGTGGAGGAGCTGGGAAAGGTGTCAGGAAGCACCAGCTTTCCGGATGCTGCCTTTTTGTTGTGGTTTCCAGTGACTCAGAGAAGGAACAGTTTGTGGCCCTGATGCACCTCTTACTGGTCTGTGGCTGTGTGTCCCCTGGGGATTAGGCACCTGGTGCTGTTTGCTGCTTCTCTTGACACTTTCCCAGGTAACTGTGCTCTTAAGAAAAGACCAGAACTCCCCTGAGCAACTCAGAGCTTTAGTGAAAAGAGAAATATTTGCTTAAGAGCTGAGAGAGGAGGGAAGTGCCTTGTCCATCCTAGAGAAGGCCAACAGAACCATTCCCTACTGTAATTACAAGGGTTTGCTTTGCTGCTGTGAGTAATTGGAGAGGTGTGCGCCCTAACTGAAAAGTGACTTGTGCAGTTAAGAGTCTGTATTACAATAGAAGCCACTGGACAGCTTCATTTCAAAGAAAAGTCAAGCTTACAAATCCCCCAGGAAACGTGACCCCTGGTTTGGTCCTGCCTGGCTTCAGCTGTCTGACAGGATGTAACTCTTTCCTCTTCTCAGATGTGCTGCCTCTTATGAACGAGTCTGAAGCTGAGGGATGATGTGAATGGGAAGTGGATAGGGAAAGCTCTTTCCTGTGAGTTGAAATCTGTGGTGGTTGTGGGGAAGGGAGACTCATTTGCAGAGCACCAGGCATATTGGTGCCATCTGTTAACTGTGCTTCCCAAACATAGCTGCAACGTGGCCTTCACTGGAAGAGGGGGGGAAAGCAGAAATGTGAGCGCTGTGGCTGCAGTCCCGGGTTCCCCACACTGATGCAAGAATAGTTCTTTCCCCTGAAGTTTACATGGTGCTTACTAATGTGGGATTGATAAAGTGCCTGTTGTTCACAGCGTTCATTGGGAGAGTTTGGCAATCTGTGTCTTGTCTCGCCCACAGCTGTGGAAAGGCCGCTCAGACCCAGTCCTGCACATCGAGCTCAGACGGTGGGCTGACCTGATGGTGGTGGCACCTCTTGATGCAAACACACTGGCAAAGATTGCAAACGGCATCTGTGACAACCTGCTGGTGAGTAACTGGAGCTCTGCCAGAGAGTTCTCTCACCTCCCGGCATCAGACTGTCTGCCCTTTTTTTCCTGGGAACTCTTGTGCTTCTCCATCATTGAGAGCAGCTGAGATTTGCATGTTCTGCTCCCGCGTCGTATGCTTGTCTCTCTCTTCCTCCAGTATGGTTCCCCTATCCCTTCTCAAACAGTTGTTCTTTCCTTCCCTGACCTACATCCCTTTCCACTCCTCGGCTCTGTTGGTCTCTTCCATTATTTCCCAGTTCCTGCTTTGTGCCTTTTCTGCTTTTTCTGGTGGGTGGTATTTCTCACTTTCGGCCTCCGCCCTCTCTCCATCATGCGTGTACACACACACATGCGTGTGTATACAGACTTGCACTCCCTTTTGAGTTCCTCTCTGCATTTTTTAGATGCAATCTGGAAAGACACCTGTGAGATCAGATAAAGTGGTTTACTTCCTGCTGCCTCACCTCCTCCCTCACCTAACTGCATAGCACAGAAATTCAGACATGCTTACTTACCTTCCAGTTTCACCTACAGGGGATTTTGCTTGTTCAGGCTTGTTCTTCTGGTATTAAAGGTGCTGATCAGAAAGTGTATTAAAAGAGAGTGTGCTTTTCTGTTGGGTGGTGGGGAACTTTTATCAGGACTGAATGCTTTGTGTCCAGGCGTGAGGTCTGCATTAGGAGACATGAGAGGCATTAACCACCCAAAAGGTCTTCCAGGAAGCTGCAGATCTGCAAATGTTGCGGTGGTGCATCACCCTTCAGTATTGCAAGGAACCTAGAGCTAGAAATGGAGGGCAGCACATCAGCTCTGGCTGGGAGCCCTGCGCAACCAGCTTAAATGTTTGGGTAGGAGGGAGTGCATATAGATGAACAAAATGCACAGCTCTGATTCGTATGAGCAGGTCACAGAATCACAGAATGTTAGGGATTGGAAGGGACCTCGAAAGATCATCTAGTCCAATCCCCCTGCCGGAGCAGGAACACCTAGATCAGATCACACAGGAACGCATCCAGGCGGGCTTTGAATGTCTCCAGAGAAGGAGACTCCACCACCTCTCTGGGCAGCCTGTTCCAGCGCTCTGTCACCCTCACTGGAAAGAAGTTTTTTCTCATATTCAAGTGGAACCTCCTATGTTCCAGCTTGAACCCATTGCCCCTTGTCCTATCACTGGCTGTCACAGAGAAGAGCCTGGCTCCATCCTCCTGACACTCACTGGAGATCAGAGAGAAGCCAGGAGGAGCTGTGCGGGGAACAAGCAATGTCTTGTCCTTCTGGGTCCCCTTGGTACTATGGATATGATGGTGGTAGCAGAGGAAAGAGCTCAGGAAGAATGTTAGGGACACATGGCTTCATAAAGTCCTGCCAGTCTTCTCAGAGAGCCATGTGGAGGGAAGAGGTAGCTCCAGCAAAGGAAAACAGGTGCTGGAGGTGCTGGTTGGCAAGTTAGAACAGATTCTAGCAGACTTTTCTGTGCTGGGAAGGGTTCAAATCACAAGGCATAAAAAGGTGGGCAGTGTTCTCGTAAGTACTCTGTGATCTGAGCAGAGACCCTGCACCAGGGTCTGTTGGTGCCTGGGAAGCTCCCTTTGCATGCTGCTAGGCCTGGGGAAACTGAGGAATGTTGCACTACAAGCAACCAGCATTTATCTTTTTAAGGAGATGAGGTGATACGGGGTTATCTGGAAGGTCTGTATTCCTGAGGACTCAGCTGTGATTCCCTGTAGCAGGCAGGAGCTGCTAGATGGTTTGTAGTCTGCCTACATCTTCTGCAACAGCACAGATGTGTTCATGTTACCCTCTGTTTCTACCCTGGAAGCAGCAGTGCTTCCCTTGTGAGGAGTTACGGATCCAGTTGGCATATCATTTAGAAAAGACTCACTTGCCGACTTTGAGCATTTAGCTCTACAGCTGGCTTATCTGCAGTGTTGCCTGGGGATTTCTCTTTGGCTGATATGATCTGTGACCCCCCCCTCTGCTTCCCTCGGTCTCTGGCAGTCTGCACGCATGGTGTTCCAGCTTGCTCTGCTCCAGCGATTGGGCTGCTTGCTTGGCCCTCAGCCGGAGGAGGATGGGATCTAGCCTCTTTGTAGCCTCCCTCATCTTTCTTGCCTGCCAGAGGTGCGCTTTGCTGGAATGGAATACAAATTAGTAGCAGCCCCGTGGATCTGTCTGTGAGTTCGTCCAGCTGCACTGACAGATTGAGGCTTTTGGCCCTCTAATGACACCCAGGCTGGGAAGGCGCTTCTGTGCAGCAGAGCGATGAGAAGGAATGAGGAAAGACAACCCATCTCAGAGCTGAACCTCTTGGCTTCTTCTGCAGACTTGTGTCATCCGTGCTTGGGATCTGAGCAAACCTCTGCTCTTCTGCCCAGCTATGAACACGGCCATGTGGGAACATCCCATCACAGCTCGGCAGGTGGAGCAGCTGAAAGCCTTTGGCTACACGGAGATCCCCTGTGTGGTGAAGAAACTGGTGTGTGGAGATGAAGGTCAGTCCTTTTGCATGTCTTCTGACTGTTTTCCTGCACTTTATCCCAAAGGGATGGTCATTCTTTTGCCATGTGGCCTTCAAGTTGTTGAACTGTGAGGAGAAGGTGCTCGCTGCCAAGGTTTCTAGAAACAAACCGATGCCCTGTGCTAGCTGATGTCTATTATTCTTTTTCATGATTTTTTAAGTAGTCTTAAAAGACCATCCAAGCCAGGCTTTCAGATGAGCAGTTGGATAGGCCTGATATTTAAAAGAAATACTCATTTGAGGAGAGAGTAGATCAAAGAGGAGGAAGGCTTTGCAGTGAGCATTATCAGCCTGGGATTTGGGCGTCCCAGCCTTGCCCTCTCCTGTGACTGTGGGCTGTTTTTGTCATGCCTCAGTTCCTCCTCTCTAACACTGGGATAATATCTTATCCCAGAGAGCAGACAGTGAGAAAAAGTGCTTTGCAGACGTGGCTGAGGGTGTAGCTGGATGTGCATTTAACATTTGTTGTTGTTTGTTGCCTGGGTTACTTTTCAGCTTCCCAGATGAGTTTTGATTCAGGCTTTTGACATCAGACTTGTCTGCAAAGCGAGAGGTGGGTAGGGAAAGTTGTCATGCTTGGTTTCAAAAGTCTTAACTTGCAATGCTAAGAAATACTGCTAAAATGGTCTCATTTCTATTTTAGAAGCTGCCTTAAATGGAGGTATTTTTTACTTTTGTGAGGTTTTGAGAAGGGTTTTTGTACAAGCAATTTGGATGAATGGATTCACTTCTTTATCTAAATTTTCTTGGACAAATTGTCTGTAAGACATCACCCAGTTCTAGCCATAACAGCAAATGTGTTATTACCTGCACAGTAATATACTTTTGTTTAACAACCCCAGCTCTAGCAGGATTTTAACCGCTCTGTCAGATACTTCAATAAACACTCTGTAGCAAAGACAGGATGTTAAAATGTTCTGATGGTTAACTTCTAGGGCTGGCTGAGTTTCTGAATTCATAGGTAGATGCAATGCTTTTAGAGAGTGGTTTTTTTGAAGCCAAAGACTAAGAAATATTTACAGTTAGGTAAGTGTAGTCAAGTAACTCAGGCATCAGTTGAAATATCCTGGACAATTATGCTTCCACTGGGATTTTAGACCTGATTACATCCAATTTCTTACGTACTTGTAATAATGTTAAGGGAGAACGCCCAAAAGAGGTCATTCTGCACAGACATTTTGGCAAAAGAAGAAAGGCCATCTGGCATAGCTTCTTTGTCCTTTATTTTTTCCCTTCTTTTTTCGTATATGTATAAGATCTCTGTTCCTGTAGGAAGCGGCTGAGTGCCTCCTCATGGGTATTGTGCTTATTCGTGCAGGTTCCTGCACCTGAGGCAGAGCTGTGTTCTTGTCATCCCTGTTCCACAGATGGGGATCTGAGATGCCAAAGGGCCGTGTCAGTTGAGTCACCAGCATAAATGGATTAGAGTTGGATGGTGAACATGATTTCCACCCTCTCCTCTGCCCTGCCCCTTTCCTGGGGGTTGCCGCCCTTGTGACAGGGACGTGCGAGCCACATGAGAAGCAGCATGTGAATCGCTGTGGTTTGTAGCTCAGAACGGCAAAGGAAACCAGTGTTGATTGGGAGTTACCTCATTACACCAGCGGTCATTTGGGAGCTGCTTCCTATTCATTTCATCTGTCTCTACTGTGAGAAGAAACTCCTGCAGGAGCTTGTAGGAGAGGGATGGTGCGGACAGCTGGGCAGTAGTAGCCACATCTGACTCGGCTCTGCTTGTGTTTGTGAGTCAATTCACAACAAGATGTTCTTGTTGGCAAACGCCGGGATTTTCCTGGGAGTATGTAGGAAGGTTATGGCAAAGCAGTTGTTGGGGTTTAACCCCAGCTGGTGGGATGGAGGAGAGAATCAGAAGGGTAAAAGTTAGAAAACTTGTGGGTTGGGATAAAAACAGTTTAATAATTGAAATAAAATAATAATAATAATAGTAAATTGTAATGAAAAGGAGTGAGAGCCGGCACAGGCAGGATGCAGGAACAAATACAAAACCACAGATGAAATGCAAAGAGTAAATTGCCAGTCAGGGGATATCCAAAGCAGCACTGAGGCAGAGGCAGACAAGCAGGGATGCAGGCACCGCGGGGCTCGGTCCTTGCTAGAGGATCACCAAACCTGCTGCTTTCACCTGGATATCAGGGATTTGTGCAGGTGTAGTTTACTGCTGTGCTTTCATCTTTCCCACAGCAGGGCAGGAATCTCAAGTGTGTTTGATAGGGTGCCTCTGAGTCCATCGCAGGCCTGTGTTATCTAAACACAGGTGATGTACTTGTCAAACACACAAGGCTAAACAATTATTAGTGTGATATATGTGGTTTTCTACACCCCAGCTGCAAGTCACCTGAGCATGTTTACAACCTTCCTCATCAATCTTTTGTTATTTTCCCACAAAAGGAAAAATATCAAAAAGAGAGAAATAAAACTGAAGACAGACAAGTGATGCGAATGAAAACAGTTGCTCACCACCAACCAAGCGATGTCCAGCCTGTCCCTGAGCAGCAGCCCCCCAGCCAGCTTTCCCCCAGCTTTATCTGCTGAACGTGACAGTGGTACAGAAATACCCCTTTGGTCAGTGTCCCCCCACAGCTTCTCGTGCACCCCCAGCCTGTGCGCTGGTGGGGTGAGCAGCAGAAAAGGCCTTGACTCTGTGAAAGCACTGCTCAGCAGTAACTAACCCATCCCTGTGTTATCAACCCTGTTTTCAGCGCAAATCCAAAACACAGCCCTGTACTAGCTACCATGACAAAAATTAACTGTATCCCAGCCAAAACCAGCACAGCAAGAATGGACTCCATGTCTCTGAAGACCCAAGAACGGTCTCCACCTCTGGCTTTCTCCTCTCGTCCCCTCTTTTTTCAGGCCTTTCACCCCCAGGCCTTTAGTTCCCCACGAATTTCTGTTTTGTGGCTTTCATCCACCAAGGGGTTTGCCCAGCAGGTAGCAAAGCTCACACATCTGGTGCAGAAGAAAAGAGATTCCGTTTGCGCCAGTTTTGACTGTTGGCATTGTGGTTTGGCTTGCTGTAAAAAGGGGTTAATCTTCCTCCGTTCGTGTGGCTGCTCTCACCTGATATGGGCCAGACCCTGACTGCCATCGTGTTTCTGCATTACGAGCTTTACCTGATTAATTTTTCTTCCTTAGTAAATGGGTGTTTTTAGACATAGAGTCAGGCTAAAAGAGAGTTAAAATAACAAATTAAATTGCGTTGGCAATTAAAATGTTTCCTCGACTGGCTAGTTAAATGTAAGCTACTGGCTGTTGGCCTTGATATCCACGTGCCATGATATAAAGAGAGTTTTGAGAGGTGCTGTACCTCACATGGGCCTGCTGCAATTTGCCTTTGCAAAAACATTTCCAAACTGCTACTATCTTCATCATCCTTGGCTGGACTTCTAGAGCCTGGCACGCTGGAGGATTTCTACCTGGAGGCATGAGCTGTGCTGTAAGACAGGCTGCTTAGCAAGATTTTGCTCTGCTAAACCTAAAAATCCAGCTGGGAATTGCCAAAGACGCTGAGGAAGTGGGTGCTGGAGAACAAAGGCAGGCCTTGGAAATGTTCTTGAAGGGTGTAGTTCTGCCAAGGCATGCAGAGGCAGTCAAGGAATTTCTCGTGTTTAGCAGGACCTGTCAGCTGCTGTTCCTCTCCTCAAGGTCAGGAGACCAGAGGGACCCAAACCTGCCTGCGGCTTCTCCATAGCATGCTTCAGACCTCCTGGGATTTACAGGTCTGAAAAAGGCGTAGTGGAGAATGAGTCTTACTTACTTCACGGGGAAACCCAACTTTCTTGACCTTCCAAAAGTATCATTCTTCATTGCAAACCCTCGGTTATACCCAGTGACACCTTCTGTCCCAGACAAGGCTCGAGGGGCTCATCCGTACTGGAAAACTGAGGGTCTGGGCAGATTCAGGGCTGTGGTCTGCCCATGTAGAGCACTTCTCCCTGCTGTTCAGGGCGGCCTTTCCCCATCCCCTCCATCTCTTGCCGGCCCTCAAGTTGCTGCTGTCCTGTGGAGCTTGCTGGTTTAACAGGTCCTCTGTGTGCTCACTGACCCAGCTGTGGAAGCAGGCCAGAAAGAGAAAACAAAACTTTCCAGAACTAATTTCTGGTGACAAATAAGGCACGTATTTTAAATTATTAGCACAATTAGCCATCAGGACAAAAGATCAATAGAGACTCCATCTTTTCAGTCTTCCCGTGGAGACAGGTGCTGGTGGGAGAAGTATCTTTCCTTGGCCACAAGCGAATCACCAGGGTGAATGGACTGAGTTCTGAGTGCCCAGTTCAGTGCGGGACGTTGGACGAGATGATTTAATAATCTCTGGCCTTGAAATTCTGAACCTAAGTTTAAAAAATATTTCAGAGGGAAGCAACAACACAGTATAAATTAGATGTTCATCTGGCAACTGACCAGTCCAAAAGAAAATGCTTTTAGATTTTGTTCCGCCCAGCATTCAGTCTTCTCCAAGGATTGCTCCTGAGATCCAAGCTGGTGCAGATCCAGGACAGCTTTCTCTGATGTGGGTCTGACTGCAGAGACATGGGGATGGTATGAATTTGGCAAGTCCTTTTCATAGGCAAAAGCAATTTCAAAAAAATACTGAACACACACAATGTTTACACTGGAGGAAGGAGGTGCAATAGGATATTTTGCTACCCACGCGCTTGTTGGGGCACTTTTACACACTTGCCCCCAGGACAGTGTGAGCTAAGACAGTAACTCCCTGTGCGGTCAGGGTTAGATGCAGGCACCTCTGGAGATGATTCAGAACGTGAGGTACGTATTAAGGTCAGATGAGTTGCCTTTTGAGGTTTCCCACCTCCCTCCATTGTCTGAGGAGCTTGTGCTCCTGCTTAGACTTCTGAGTTACGAGCCGAACTAAATTAGCATGAACGCTCTTCTTGCTCTCCTCCCTGATGGTATTCAAACGTGCCACAAAACCCCTGCAGAGCCAGGTGGACTGAGCAGTTCCTCTGGCCTCTGCAGTTGCTTTCTGTTGGGCAAGTCATAAAGAAACACACGGGGATACTTGGTGAGCTTTGCTGGGCCGTGCCACCGTTGTACATCTGATTTTCTGCAGCGGTGAGAAGTGAGGAGGTGGGCCAGGGGAAGCACCTGGATTTTACCATGTGGTTTTCGCAGGTCGAGGTGCCATGGCAGAAGTGTGGACCATCGTGGAGAGCGTGAAAAGGACCCTTGAAGAACGGGACTTGCCGTTGCAGAGCTGATGGTTTGGTGTGTAGATTGTATTTCTTTGCCTCCCTGATGATTTGAAGATAAAACCAACAGGAAGCTGAGTCGAGATGGTATGCATATTTCTACTGTGCTCTTCAACCGAAGGAGTGAAACGGTTGTCTTCCAGCCAGTGCCAAACCGAAATGTGGTACATCGCTGCAGACTTTGAGAAACCAAAGCCAAGAACATGCTGCTTTAGTGTGGGAAAACTCTGTGGTATCACGCAGAGAGGGAGTAACATTTCCCTAGGCCACTTGGCCCCCGGTATTTCACGCACACTCCTTTCTGAGGAGGCTGCGGAAGGAATTGTCAATGTATTTCAGGTTCAGTGCTTCCCCAAGAGCTGCCAGAGAGGAGAGTGCTGTGCCAGCCCTGGTGACGGGGATAATGCCGGTCAGCGTGGGGACATCCCTGTTCTCCAAGGCCTGGTCTGTAGCTGTGCTGGCTTCACCTTTCCAGCAGGAGTCACTGTCCAAAAAGCAGTTCCCCTCCGGGAGCTTAATAAAAATGAGTTTTTAATTCTGTCCCTGAAGAAATGCCTCTTGTAGCTGCCCGGGGGGTGTTTGCGCCTGACATAATTGCTAAATCATTTGATCTGCTTGCTGTTTTTATCAGAGACGGGAAGACAATTGACTGAAAGAAGCCATCTAGTCCCTGTCTTAGCCCTTGCCGTCTTCTGTCTGTTGGCTGGAGAGGGGTGCAGACCTCAACCGTGAACCACAAGGACATCTGCCCATCTGGGTCCTCCAGTCGGGAAACAAAACAGGCTGGACCCTTGTGGAAAGCTGGGGTGGGTGTTTCCCAAGGCAGCCAAGTCAAACTTTGGCTATGACAGTCCTTTTCAGCTTGAAAATTAACAGCCTGGCATGAAGAAATGGGGAAATCCTGCGACCCTGAGGGCCAGACCAGCCAGGGCTCTCCCCATCCAGCCTGTCCTTGGAAATGCCATCCCATCCTGAGGGGAATGGGAGCAAACTGGGGCTGTCGACATGTAGCAGAGCGCTGCTGACCCCGAGAGTTTATTTTTAACCAGACCCAGAGAAATGTAGGGCCTTTGGCACAGAATGTGCATCCTGCCTGTGGGGGCAACCTTCAGACTGCTTATCGGGGTATGTTTGCTTTCCTTATCTATTCCACACAAATAAAACCCTTTGAACTTTCCCATTTTTGGCTCTTCCACTGACAGAGATTTAGAGATTCTGGGGATGAAGTCAGAGGGATCCTGTAGTAGTACCACGCTCACGGACTTTGCATTTTGCCAGTGAGGTCTTTGTGGTGTGACCTGCATCGTTTGCTCACGTTCTTAGCATGGTGAAAGCTATCCACCTATGGGAAGATCTTACTTTAAGTTCATTGAAGGCAGTAGAAGAGATGCTTCTTGGTTTCCATGAGTTTTCTAGTGAATGTTGTTTCTCCTTCTTATGGGGAAATGTGTGTTCTGGCAGTTGCAACTGGAGCATGACCTTGGGGCTCTGCTCCGGCTCTGCCATGGATGTCTTGTGTGGACTGGGACTTCCTCCTAGTCCGTGACTTGGCAATGCAGAAAATCCAACAGTAAGGTTCATACCAGGTCAAAACACTGCGTCCTTGATAAGAGCCTTCGTCTGGTACAGGTCTGGTTTGCTGGCTTCAGCAGCTCCAGAAGCGTTGGCAGGGACCAGCTGGCTTCTCCTGGCACCGGGGGGGTGGGCGAGAAGGTGTGCAGCGTATGCTGCAGGGCGTGAGCTCTGGTAGTTCAGCAGAAAAGGGGGAACGTGGCATTTTTAGATCCAAAACTTATGCCGGGTGACCTGATAGCACACGGAGCTGACACCAGCCTTGGTGGGCTGGTCTGTAAGGCAGGAGGAAACTGCAAAGAAGAGTTGCCTCTCAGGCTTGTTGAGAGGTTTAAATTAAGGCTTGCAAAGAACTTACAGATCCCTGAATAACAGGAGCTCATTCTTTGTCCTGCAAATGTAAAGGGTGGCAATAGAAATGTATAGCTGAGCAGAGCCTGCGGGAACAAGGGGAGCACTTCACAGCAGCCGAAAACCCCCCAAAGGAAACCTGGTCGAGGACACCACTCCTGGTCTGGCTCATCTCTGCTGCAGTAACAGAGACTAACTGTGCCGCTAAATGATCCTTTGCATAATTGCTGTGATTTCTAATGGGAGGCAGGTCGTGATAGTGTTACAGGTTAGGATAAACTTGTTCCAAAACCACCTTTCCTTCAGGGCAAATAGAAGAAACTGTTAAGTTCCTTCTCGAGGCAGAGGGCTGAAGCAAGAGCAGGTTCCAGCTCCAGCACAGGCACGCGTCCCCACCCACGGCGAGGTAGGTGCAGGCAGCCTGCGGGCAGGAATGCTTCGCTGCCTGCTTGTTGTGGGAAAGCGGCAGAAAGAGATCTGGGGGAAGGCCTGCCCACCACCTCTCAAGTCATTCGGCTTTAGGAGGGGACCTGGGGACAAAGCCTTTCTAGGACAAGGCTTGGGGCAATGAGCGAAGGACCCGATTCCCATCATGTTCAGAACCAGGGCTTTGTGCAGGTTCGGTAAAGAGGCCCTGCCAGCTGAACCGGGATGGCCGGGCTCTGGCTAGCCACCAAGGTTGCCGAGAGATGTCCAGCGATTATTTCCTTGAGGCAGATAGACTGACATCTCCATCCCCCGTAGCTTTGTGCGTGTTTCAGGTTCACAGGGGAGGCCCGTGATTCTGCCTGTGTGCTTTTTCTTTTCCTTCAGCTCTTCTTTTTAAGCCGCCTGCTGATTTTTTGTTTTGCTTTCCCATGAAACTCTCTGATGACCGGGGCAGCATCCCTGTGAAACCTGCTGCGTTGCAATTGCATTCATGCTGCTTAAAACTTTCAGCGCTGGCTTGGGAGCGATAAACAGCTGAGACAAAAGCTCAGCTAAGGCAGCAGCCCTCCTTTCCTGTGCCTGGATCCAGCCTCGCCTGGGCTCGGATGTGAATCTGACCATCCATTTCTCCAGCTGCATCCCCCCCATCCCAAATTCCATGGGATCCCTTGGCTGCGTGGAGTTCTGGAAGAGGATGGAGGTGCCGTGGTGCCACTTTGCATCCAGATGGTCTGGCTCTGAGCACAGTGGTGGTCAGGAGTTGGTTCCCCAGATGCTGAGTCCCTCCGCTGTCACTTGCGATGGGAGATACACCATCCGGTGGGACTGTCCCCTCCCACGCCTTTGTCCTGGGAGCCTGCAGCAGGAACAAAGGCACCTGAACTGCTTGCAGAAAAAAAGAAAAAATGTGTTAAAACCTCCCTGTTTTTAGACTTGAAGCAGTCGTGTCTCGGTGACGTGCCTGGTTTTGAGAGCCTGCGTGCAGCGGGTTCGCACCCAGGGGCTCTGGATTTGACACCCGCCTGCAGCGAGGCAGGCAGCAGGGTTCACACCTCGGCGGTGCTGCTGGCCGCCCTGCCTGCCCGGCGAGCGGGGACGCCGCCTGCTTCGGATCTTCGAAAGCGTGGGGCAGCAGGAAGCGATTTTTTCTGTCCTGACCGCAGTGGGGCTGGGTGCTGGGATGGGGCGGTGGCTGCCAGAGGGTGATGAATTGGTGGTGACAAGTGAGAACGTGGGGGTGCTCATACAGGTGAGCTTTCCCTGCTCTGGCAGAGTTAAAAATACTCAAATAAAATCCAGATAAAGTCCAGATAAGTGAATCTTCTCTAAGGTTTACGCGGTGATTGTAAGACTCATTACAGATTATGGAGAGATTTCAGGACTCTGGCAGCATGGGTTACTGGTATGCTCTTGCAAAGCTGGACCCTGGTGAGCTTGGCCAACTGTGGGGTTCACTGGTGCTGCAGCCCCCGGCACTGCCCTGCTCCCCATCCTCACTGTGGCGACTTGCAGCCTCTCCCTGGGTGATGGGCAAATACTTTTTTAGTAGACAAGGGATGTGGTTCCTCGGTCTCAGGCTGCAAATCACTGCAAAGGAGCTGCTGATCCACCTATTTGTCAGCACTTGTATCTCTGCTGGGAGGTGGTTTGAGATTTTCGGATTCCATCTCCTTGCTGCAGGCTCCTCGAGGCTTCCGCTCTGCTTCCCCTTGGGCGGTGGGTGTTTCTGCTGCAAGCAGAGCCGCAGGAAGGGATCTGATGGGATCCCGGCCTCTGCCCTCGTGTATTTGCTTTCCGTCTGCATCAGTTTTTCTGTCTACAATGCTCCCGGCTCGGAGGACATTAGAAAGCAGCCGAGCCACCCGGCGTGCGATAAGGCCAATGCCGAAGGACCCCGCGCCACTTGGCACAGACTCCTTGGCACCAACTGCACTGATAGCTTGGCTTCAGCAGTCACAACCTTGCAATTAAAACTTGCAGGTGCAGTGTTCTTGCCCTGGCCAGCAGCCTCCGTGAATAGTTTAAAAATTGTTTCCAGGAGTAATTGAGCTTAATTAGAAGCTTGAATT
Source organism: Syrrhaptes paradoxus (assembly GCA_013400615.1). Classification (NCBI taxonomy): domain Eukaryota; kingdom Metazoa; phylum Chordata; class Aves; order Pterocliformes; family Pteroclidae; genus Syrrhaptes; species Syrrhaptes paradoxus. Next base: position 89,952 of record VZTO01016474.1, on the reverse strand, counting down.
CCCCGGGGCTGTGCTGCTCAGGGTTTCCTTGCTTGTTGGGAGTCATTCAGGGGCTGGAGATGGTCAGAGATGCACAGAAGAAGGGGAGAAATCATGCGACTGGGGTAGTTGAGGTTGTTCCCTGCTAGGTCTCACTCTGTCTGGGTTTTCGTTCCTGAGATGTCATGTTGTCCTTCAGGTGGAGACAGGAGTTTGTTTCTCTGGGAATCCTGGTTTTGGGGTTGTACCTCATATTTCCGACTTTCTGGGGAGAAAACAGAGGATAAAGGGGACAGACCCACGGAGATGAAGAATAAAGGTGACTTTTAGGCATATTGTCATTGCAGTTAAGATAAAATCAATCTGCTCCTGGCCGCAGGCTCCTGGGCTCTCTGGAGGCAGCATGGAGAGATGGGCTCTGCCATGGAGACTCAGAAAATCCAGCTCCATCTACTGCAATTGCAAAGAAACCCCAACCTCAAAGCTGGGAGAGACCAACATCCTCCCAGCAAGTCACCGACTGCCGGTGCCAGCTCCGGGCTGCCTGCACGGGGCTGTGGAGGGCTGAGCATCCCAGGGTCCCGCTCAGCCCCCCAGCCCTAGCCCTGCTGATGGCAGAGGAAGCCAGAAAATCCCCCCATCCTCCCTCCAGAGCCACTGGCACAGTGGGCAAGCGTGCCGGGACAGGCAGCGTGCCGCCCAGTCTTCCCATCGCCAAAAGAAGGAAAAGCAGAATTTGTAGCCTTGGGGGGACTACGTGCAGCGATAAAAGCTCTATAAAAGGGCTTTATTTTTGCATGGCTCCTCGTGTGGCTGGAAGAGCCTTTCCCCAGGAGAGCTGTGTCCCCAGAGCAGCCCAAAACCCCCATGCCTGGCTCTGCTTTCTGTCTTGCTTGATTTACTCGAGTCGCTTGGGTGGTTTATAGCTTTGGAGAAATATGATTCACAAACTCGAGCATGATAAGGATGGGGGAAGAAAAAGCCACGTCAACCCGAAGGAATGTGGCTGGTAGAGAGCCCAGCCTGCTGCTGGCAGAAGCCCCAGGAGTGGGGGGATCACACTTAAAATGGGGCAAAAAGGTAACGTGCCCAAAAAAATGTCTGGAAAGCACCCATCCCCGCTGTGGGAAGTCGCAGCTCACTTTTCCTGGGCTCAGGTCCCAAATCTGCCACAGCTCAGGTCTCGGACTGGGGATGTAGTCTACGAGCGGAGTTCTTGGACACCACCCAGACGTGCTAATATGATGAAAGTGAAAGCCATTTATTGTGTGTTTCTTACATGCTCTTTCAGATTTGGCAGCTACTAATTGGATACAATAATTCTACATTCTTAACAACAAAGTCACTATTGGCTATTTTCAATCCTGGGAACGCGATTTTCGAAGCTATGGGAACACAACTTCTGAGATAACTTAGTTATACTAATTGATTTCTCTCAGTTTCTCCTTATCTTTCTCACATCCTGTATAATTGGATACCTCTGCACATCTTGTTACTTTTCTTCTTTCCCAGGATCCTTTATCAACTTTATAACTACAAAGTCTAAAGTTAGTTATCGTAGTTAAAATTCCATTTCAGCACAGAACACCCCTACAGGGGAGATGCTTCATACCAGGGAATGATTTAGGACCTGAGCTGCTGGTGTGTTTGCACGGTGCCGACTGTGCTCCCCAGACCCCGACCCCCGGGGCCTCAGGCACCCTCCAGACCTCTGCACCGCTTCCTCAAGGAGCTGGCGTGGGGTCTGGGAGCAATCCCAGCCCGTGGGGAGCGGCCGAGGCTTCCTCTGGCGATGGCACAGGGTGGGCTTTGGCCGAGCTCAGGTGGGGGTGGCAGGGAAAGCTTCCGTCCTGCGCATCCCTGGGGCAGGTCTGGCTCTCGGGTGCCCTGGGTGGGTGTCACTTCCAGCAATTGCATTGATGCAAACTTGGTCTTAGTTGGAAGGATTTTCACAGCAAGGGTGAAAGCTCCTGTGCTGTGGGCAGGGTGCGGGCAGGGTGCAGGCAGGGTGCCCTGGGGGGGTGCAGGGGGGGGAAGGGCGGAGGGAGGGCGCGGGAGGGCACGCCGCAACGNGGCAGGGTGCGGGAAGGGTGCAGGCAGGGTGCGGGAAGGGTGCAGGCAGGGTGCAGGTAGGGTGCAGGCAGGGTGCAGGTAGGGTGCAGGCAGGGTGCGGCCGGAGCGAGGTTGGTGCAGCCGGAGGCCGGTGTGCCTCCCCAGTCAATGAATGCTGCTGTTGCTTCAGCAGAAAGTCAATATTGACCCTTCGCCAGCCTTTGTGTGCATCGGCACTATAATTACTGAAAGCAGAACAAAGCCCCGTGGTCCCCTCCAGCGCCGGCTCTGTTCACCAATTCTTTAAAAAACAATAATAATCAAATGGTTGTATTTATTGGGGGGTTTTATTGGAAGTCAGGGGTCTGGGAAAAGCCATAGAGAGCTCCACCTTCTGCTCTGCTTCTTATTTCTCACCCATCTCTTCCTCCTCTTACCCAGCATCCATCCTCCCCAGAGCATCCATCTGAGCTGGACCACCGCAGGGGAGCGATCCTGGCACAGGTGCAGCATCGTCCCCTGTCCCCACCGTGTCCCCGGCTCCTCGGAGGGGACTGCAGCTCAGGAGCTGGGCAGAGCCCAGCGCAGGACATGGGAACCAGCAGCACCCCTGCGGTTTAGAATCTGGAAATAAAAGCTGAAGCGGTTTGAAGGCTCAGCCTCGAAAGGAGGAAGGTGGTGGGAGAGCAGAGAGGAACCAAAACCCACTGGTGGAGGAACAGGCGGAGAGATGAAGGGGAAGTGAAAGCAGCTGTGATTACTGACAGCCCCGATGTGAAGGAGTGGGAACGCTATCTTTGGGGCTTTCACTTCCCTGTCTGGGCAGGTTTTCTTGGCTTCAGTCTATTTTTCCCCCTCCCCTGTCTCTGCTCATAAATTCCTCCCTGGGGTGGGTGGGGTTGGTGCTGCTGGAGGTGGGTGCCCCATCTGCCGTGGGGGCTCAGAGAGGACTGAAGCCGGGGGCCACCGAGTATCCCTGCCATGGTGGTGTTTGGGGGTAACACCGAGCATCCCTGCTGCAGTGGGGTTCAGGGGTTACTGCCGAGCATCCCTGCCATGGTGGGGTTTGGGGGGTACTGCTGAGCATCCCTGCCATGGTGGGGTTTGGGGGTACCACCGAGCATCCTTGCTATTCTTGGCTGTGATCTTGGCTGGGGTGTTTCTGCCCAGGGAGAAACGTGCTGTCCTCTGTGCGACCCAAGCCCGGGTTTAAAGTTAAGCCTGGGATTAGAGGCTGTGCTGAAGCCAGCCAGGGCAAGACCCTGCTGTCCTGAATCAGCAGAGTAGCGGCACGGGGCAGACCGAGCGCGGACGAGGGGGTCTGGCAGCTCACGGGGAGCACGGTGTCAGTGCTGAAAGGAGGGAGCCAGCTGCAGGGCTCAATGGGGAGGACAGAAACCACCACGAAGTCTTTAGGATAAATCTTTCGGGTGGTGTCAGATGCGTTGCTTTTCCTGGGTATTTTCCTGGCTCCTGTTTTAGACACTGGCTCCTTGGTCGCTCTGTCCTGCTAGCACAAGGCGTGAAGGCCAAACAACCCCAAATCTTTAAGGCAAAGATAAGCATTTCCCAAACACAGGGCTTGGGGAAAAAGAAAAAAAATCAACATCTTTCCCATATACACCTATCTTTCTTAGCCTGCTTGAGAATTTCTGACTTAAAAATGCCCAGGACCTGTGCTGCCATGGAAGGAGCATCCTCATCCCTGCAAATCCCCCCGCTGAGCTCTCCCCAGGGCTGCCTGCCCTCCCTTTAAAGCCTCGCTTTGCTCTTCCCACTCCTCCATTAACTCTGCTGGGTTAATTTGGCCCCTGTGTTTCCTATATACCTGCCTTAAATCCCATAATTAATACCTTAACACAGTCAATCCTATTCCAGAGGCGGAGGAACCGAGCTGGGAGGGAGGCAGCGTCTTGCAAGGTCCTGCTCCAGGTGGGGAAGGAGATGCAGGAGGAAAGGGGCTGGGGGCTTTCCCTCTGAATTAAACCAACACGAGAAGGAAAGAATAATATAATTTGGAGGGGGGGGGGGGAATGGCAGAAAAGTTAAAGCCACTCCTTGAAACTCAACCACTTTCATCCTGCAGCAGCTTGGCAGAGAGATCACCGGCGTCGCTGGGTCCAGTGCCCTGGAGCTCTTCCAGGCCTGGCCGGTGTTTAAATAGAAAGGTTATGTACCTGGGAGATCTATTTCATCTTTTAATTGCTTGTTTGTTTACATGACTTGGGAGCTCTTTGCTAATGTTTGCTTTGCTGGCTCACTCAGCTGCTGAAAATCCCGGACGCCGCGTCCCAGCCTGGCCAGGGTGCCGGGGGAGACTGCCTTCAGCTTCGGCTCCTCCCGCTGAGCCCCGGTGCTTCCCCACCAGCAGCCATCAGCCCTGCTCCAGAGCTGGCATCCCTCCCATCACACCCTGGCAGGCGGGTGGGTGGGGAGGTCCAGATGCGGGTCCATCACCATGGCGTCTCCCCTTCCCTACTGGGTGGATGGAAAACAGGAGCTGGACACCAAGGTGAGGGAGATGGACCCCCCCTCAGCTCGGTTTCAGGTCTCCCCCTCTCCCGAGCATCCTTCCAGGCCCAGCAGAGGATGAGATGCAGAACGCCATGGTTCTGGGTTTGTTTTTTCCCCAAGTGTGTCGGAAGGTCTCAGTTCTCCGTTGGGGTCAACCATCACAAAGCTTTGGAAGAAAATTAGTTTTCTTCCACTGCAGCTGTAGAGAAAAGGGCTTTGGAAACAACTGGCTCCTCTTGCACCTCCTCTCTTGGCTTTATCTCACCTTATGTTAATTTTTGCCTTTCCAGGAGCCACAGGACTGCCTTGGTGAGCATGCCTAGGCGATGGGTGGCTGTGGCATGACGTGCCCTGGGGTCTGATGGCAGATGAGCTCCTCCACCTTGTCCTCGGGGGGGCACTCGCCTGGTTGGGGGGGGCCTCTTTCCCTCCCTGCCCCAGCCTTGGAGCCAGTGGATCCTTATCTCTGCTCGGCTCGGCATGCCTCCCGGGGGGCAGGAGGGAAGCGACTCCCTAGCCCATGCCGATAAGGAGCAGCCACCCAGCCACATCCGTGGGGACAGCTCGGAAGGAGCAGCCTCGGGGGTGATGGGGAAGCCACAGATAAAGGGGGAATCGTGCCCAAGATGAGCTGGTGTTGGCAAGAGCCCCCTGCAATTAGGAAGGCCAAGGTGGGTGTTTTCCAAAGTGGGTGGGTTCGTTCCAAAAACCTCCCAGGTTCTGCGGCTGGTGGCCACTTTCCTGGCGGGGCAGCTTGCCCGCTCCCCTGCCAGCTCCTGCTTGCACTGAACGTGTCACCAGTGGCCACGTGGGTTTGGGAGGATCTGAGGGGTGTCACTGCAGGAATGGTTTCACGGTTTTGGGGTTACAAATGTGTTAGTGGCTGTTTTGTGCAATCAATCCATTTCTCAATCTTTGTGCCCTGCAAAGAACTGGAGACGAAGGCGCGTTGCTTAACTGGTAAATCAGAGCTGCCTCTGCGCCCCTGGCCTCGCCAACCACACGTGGCTGGCTCTTCTTTTCTCCTTCCTCCCATCAAAGTCTCCATTCATAATGATAGTTAAAACTGTGTTTGGGAGCAGTTTATTGAGTTATCCTCTGGAATTTCTTTTTTTTCTCCTGGACTACTGAACTGCTTCTCACAGGCGGTACCAAGATGTGGTTCCAGGTGAACTTGGAGAAAGAACTCGCTAGCTGCTGCCCACCCTTTTATAGGGGGGAGGAAGATGATGGGGATGTTTGGGGTGGCACCATCTTAGCCCGTGTCTTGTGTGGAGGCTGTGATGGTGTCTCCAGGCTTTGGTCCGTATGGCCATGGAGGTGGCTATGGGCCACCCTGTGCTGCCTCCCCAGCCTGTCCCCAAGCCCTCAGAGGCAAAGCCAGCAGGGCACAGCAACCCTGCCCCAGGTCACCTGCTGACTGACTTGGCTTGGCACGTGTGGAGGAGATGTTTGGAGAAGCAAGGAGGTCAGACCGACCATCCAGGACACCTCTGAGGTGGTGCTGCCCTGAGGCAGGATGGGGGCTATGGGGAATTTTGGCTTCTTGCTGCAGGGTGTTGGGGAAAAAAATACATCATGAAGTGGTGGTGGGATGGGCAGTGGAGCCTTCTCCAAACAAACCATCATCACTCAGGGCTGAAAGGTCCTGTTGGGGCTGGAAGGTCCCGTGGAGGCCAAGGTGGGTACCTGAGATGGGAATCACCTTCTGGGGAGCAGGTGGGGCCATGCACTGAGGCTGGGTTTCCTGCCAGTGTTGGGCTCTCATGGGAAAGCGTTGGGTTTGTGACCGAGGAGAACAGGGAGAGCTCAGCCAGGATTTCCCTGAGCTGGGATTTCCATATGCCACTAGCTGATGAAAGGTCTGGAAAACCCAGGACCTGCCATGCCTTGCAGAGCCACTGTGCTTCACCAAGCAGCGTAAGCAAAGCCCAGCCTATGAATTGCCTGCCTAGGGACAAAACTTGTGTGGTTGGGTTTTGTTAGCATCTGGTCTGTGAAGGTCCCCATCCCAGGTGGCACCATGGTGGCTTATCCCACCACCACCTCGTTTCTAGCCATCTTCACTGAGGATTTTCACTATAAAAGCTCTTCTGGGGGAGCCTGGGGACCAGCACCTGAGCCCTAAATTCCCCATCCCAGTAACAGAGGTATGGAAAAAGAGAGCTTGAACTTCGAAGGAGCTGGCTGGTGGGACCTGCTCTCCCGTAGCAGGCTGGAGAAGGTCCCGCAGCCCCATCTTCGGGCTCACATCCAGAAAATCTGTGGCGAGCACAGCCAAGAGATTCACTCACTTATTGTTACTTTTTTTCCCCTTTCCAGGCACTGAAAATTGCTGCGTGGGAAGAAGGGGATTTGGTGGTGATGAATGGCTTTGCCAAACAGATGTTTGTTTTTTACAGGCATCAAACACCTGAGCTTGCCCTTCCTGCCTGGAAGAGCGAACTCCCCCAAAACTCTTCACAAATAATAGCAAAAATTGGTAATTTAAGAAGAAAACTAGGAAGGGTGGAGGTGTAGTGCCATGGGAGCAGAGGGAAGAGGCTGGGCTTGGCTCTCCGAGGTATGTGATGTCCACATGCTGCTTCTGTCCCGGCCAAGGGGATTTTCCAGTGACCTGGATGAGAGCAGGGCACACTCCATCCCTCCCACCAGTCCTGCTTCAGCCGCCCCGGAGCCCTGCGGCATGGGAACCGTGTTGGGTGAGCATCCCTGAGCCTGGAGGCATCTGCTGAGCCCTTGCAAAGAGCCCCAGGGGGACCCACACCTTCCCTGCTGCACCCTCTAATGAGGAAAATACTGCGGGGAGGCATTGGGAGGCATCAAAGGACACGGGAGCAAGTCTCCAGGGGAGCCACACCGGGATGGATGCTCCCAGGTCGTGGGGATGCTGCATCCGAGCTGAGAGCAACGCCCAGGTCTCAGCTCCTTGGTTTGCATGTTGAAATCGGGGGTTTCCCATAACAGCAGGATTGTGGTGTTCCCCTCTGCGTCCTTGGAGGAACAGCGTCTTGGCTGGCTGGTCTTGCGCTCCCTGAATCATGCCCCAGTTAGCATAAAGGACATATTTAGGGTTTGTTCCCTGCTCCTTCATCCATCCATCCCTCCATCCATCCCTCCTTCCATCCATCCCTCCATCCATCCCTCCATCCCTGCATCCATCCCCAAGTCATTGCACCAAGCCTGGGTGGTCCCTGTCACCCTGAGCTCTCTGTTGACGCTTGCTTCCTCCCTTTGTGTAGGGTACTTGCTTTTATTTCCCACCACATTTGTCCCCTCCCCTAGAGCAACACCAGCCATCTGCTCGCTCAGAAAGCCTCTTGCAAAACATGAGAAGGCAGGTTGAAACTTGACGGCTTGTTTGCTCTTCAGCTTCGAAGCATTTCTTTACCATTGCTGTTTGTCCCGTCCTCTGTTGGGTTTTTGGACTGTTGATGTTGGTGCACGTCATTTATCTCGGTTTATCTGCTTCTTTGTGCCCTTTGGGATGTGTTTGTAGCTTTTCATGATACTTTGGAGAAGCAAACCCCAGGCAGCTGCTGGGCTGCAAAAACCCCTCTCCCGTGGGCTGCAATGTACAGATCTCTCCAGAGAAGCATTTCTAAGCAACAAGGGATGTATGTATTTCTGATAGCTGCCTGTTTCTTTTCCTAAGTGATCTAACTGCTTCTTCGGGGCGTTTCAGCCCCAGCAGCATCCCATGGTGAGGAGTTCCCTGAGCCTTAGCTCACCTCTGCCGGGGCAGGGACCTGGCACCAGAGCACCGCCAGTAATTTTCCACCCGACTCCACGCTGTGGAAATACACCCAGGCACGGAAAAAGCCTGGAAGGGAATAAAGAAGACACTTGGCCAATACAGCTTGGCCGGCTCCCAAGTCAAGGAACGGCTTCAGGTTCATCTCCAGCTCCCCGGCGGCTTGGCAGGCTGGGCTGCCTCGGCTCCGCGTGGGCTGCCGTCTCCCCGGGGCCGGATCCTGCGGCACCTCCCGCACTATATATGGGACAAGCCAAAGGCATTTCGCCACGCGGCCACCGTGCCAAAACCCTGAGCACTCCTGCTCCGACAGCTCCCTGCAAGAAGCAAAGGGGGGGAAAATGGCCTTTTTGTGGGTTGTTTGGGTTTTTTCCCTTCATTCTCCCGCAGAGCTAATGGGCTCGGAGCCTGCCTTGGGAAGGAGAAGGAAAAGTCTCAGTTCTTCTCAGCAGCCAAGCCCCAGCGAAGGCGGTGGTGAGGACAGTGTGCTTGGGGGCAGCGGGGATGCGGTGGTAGGAGGGAGGTGGCGAGCCATCCTTTTATGAGACTGTAATTGCCCCAGACAAAAAACCCATTAGCTCGATGAGTGAAATGAGGTTTTTACAAGGGCAATAAGGCGTTCCGGTGCGCCGGGGCGGTAATTGCATGCCCGTGGCCCAGGGCGCTGCGGGGAGCTCATGCTCCTGCTGCAATACAGCCCCAGCCCCGGCAAGAGGGTCCAGACCGTTTCCTAACCGCTCCGCACTAATCCAGCTTACCTCACCCGTACGGCAATACCCACCGGGAGCCGTCCCCACTCCCCTTGCCAGCAGCCGGCAAGAACGAGATGTTCCCAGACAAGGCTCCCCACACCCTGCGCAGCCCTGGCAAACAAGGGAGGCTTCCCAAATCCCACGAGCATCCTTCCCCCGGCAGCTCCCTGTGGCAGATGCCCTTGGAGAGCCGCTGTTGCCTCTGTGAAAACTGGGCTCCTGTGCAAAGGGTGATGAAACAGGCTGGGAGAGAGACAGAAGGCAGACATGGCCGAGGTCTGTAATACCAAGTCCAGAGAAGAAAAATGAGAGGGGGAATTACTCACTGCCTCTTGTTATGTAAAAATCAGGGCCATCAAACACATCCAGCAGTTCAAAGCAACCCAAAGGAGATGCTTTGGAGCCCGTGATGCGGAAGGCTGAGGATGGCTTCAAAAAATAATTCCTGTGAGAAAAACCCACCCAGGATCCATGGACCATCACCAGCTCAGCCTTCTGGGTGCTACAAGGGGTGTAGAAGTAACTTCAACCCACCAGCAAGGTGGGTTGTGGGGCTCAGATGGGTCTTATCTGCTCACCCATGCCAATAGTCCAAGTCCTGGTGGTCCAAGACCTGGGGGCAGGTTGGCCAAGGGTGGGCTAAGCCCTGGGTCAGGTCTTGCAGCCCTGAGCAGGACTGGAAGTAGGAGAGGGGGCGTTTGGTGCTGGCAAAGATGAGGGAAGGAGGATCTCCCCATTCCCAAGGTGGCCGGAGGGCGCTGGAGCCGCTGGGATTTCGCCCCAACAAGGAATGACTCAGTGGGAGCCAGTCACAGGAGCAACCACAAGGATGGGTTATCAGGGGGAAATCTGCCTTGTGAGGGCATCAAAGCAGCTCCTTGTACGCCAGAGGGAAGGGGGAGGGAGAGGAAAAGAGGACACAGAGCTGCTGTGTCTGGCCAGGAGGGGTTTGTGGCCCCCAGCCCCCAGCTGTGGTGGTGCAGAAGGGGGTTGGAAGCTCCGTGTCCTTCCACTGAAGAGCTTCTTCTGCCCATCCCGACAAGCCAAGGTCTGGGTGAGGCGGGAGGGGAAGGTCTCGCCCTCTGACAGCCCCACCAAAATCAAGCCAGAGCCAGACAATGTGCGTGTTATTCACCTTGAAACTATGTGAGTAAACAGAGAAGTCTCCTCTTCCTGCTCCCACCTTGGCCAGGAGAAAGAAGAAGAGATGATCTCTGCAAGAGAGGGGCCTCCCTACTGGCACAGCAAAGTCCTCGGAGCTCCAGGGACTTGATGGCTACCAGCCCTGAGTCCCATCGGATGCTGCACCCTGACACCTTCCACCCTGGTCCTTGGGGTTCCTGTTGGGAGCTCTTGGGAGGCCTCCAGACCCATGGCTCATCCAAGCTCGGCTCTTCTCTAGAAGACCTTCATCTGTATTGGTGTCTTTGTTGCCGTCACTGCCATGTGCTGAGGGTTCCCAGTGGAAGAGAAGAAACGACCCTGGACAGTCCTAGAGGCAACGGAGCAACCCCTGGAGCAGGACTAGAGCCAGCTCAGAGACGGGAAGCCTTGCAGAAGACTTTGGAGGGTTTCCAGCTCTCCTGAGACAGCAGTTTCTGCAGCAGAAGGGGAGAATAAAATGATCAAATTCACCATGAAGCCATGCAGCTGCCTGTCCTCCTGCAGCACGTAAAGGTGAACAGCTGCAGGCTGGCCTGAATGAGCACCAACACACATGGGTATCAGAGATGGAGAATGGAATCCAGAGGTTGCAGAGTCTTGTAGCCATTCCCACACTGGGAGCCACGTAGAAACAAATAAATTAACCCCTCCTGAGCTTCAGGTATACGCAGCACCATATGTGCCATCCCCATGGCACAGACACAACTTGACATCCTCGGCTTTGCTGATGGAAACTGCTTCCAACCCAACACAACGCAACCCAACCCAACCCAGCCCATCAAACGAGTCCCCCCTCGTGGGTCTGCTGCAAACTCTGCTGGAGTTGGGAACTGTGTGGAGTTGGAAGTCAGCCCCTTTTTTAATCTCTTGCCAAAAGACCTTTCAGCTGGATCAGTTCCTGGCCATCTTCACCCCCTAGTCTCACTTACTATTGCTGGTGGAAGGGAAAGACGCAGACAGGCAAGGCAGGTTGGAGGTGGGAACAGGGCAGATGGGGCTGGGCTGGGCTGGAGCTACAGGGGAGCAGCTCTTGGGCTGGGGACCGTAATGCCCAGGCTGTCAGTCAGACCCCAGGGGCCGTATCCTGCCCAATTGACCTGTACCTCCATCCCTGCGTCCCGTGGCTCCCGATCAGTGGCTCCATGTGAGGTACAGTTGGTGTAAGCCAGGCTGTTGGGGTGCAGAAGGCACCTGTGACCCTGTGGCTGGTTGGGAAGTGCCAGAGATGCTCCTGCCTGGTCCGTGCCCCCCTGGCTGCCTTCCTGGAGGAGGTACTGCCATCCCCAGTGCCCAGAAGGCAGCTCAGGAGCTGAAAATCCTCCAGCCCAGCTGGAAGAGGCCACCTCCGTCCTCCACTAGCTCAGAGCCCATCCTCTCCCAGCTCCTTCGACAGCAAAAAAAAGCCCAGGGGCCGTGCAAGCCAGAGCTGCCTCCTTAGTCATCGCATCGAGTCCATTTGCGGCTACAGGTGGCATTTCCGAGGCAGCCAAACCACAAGTTTAGCAAGAAAGGCAACCTCCAGTTGCTCTTGAGAGCGTCAGAGGGGTCAAGGGTTTCTCATCGGGACCGAGCCGGGCAGGCATGGTGGGAGGAGAAGGGCAGGAAGGTCCACATGTTGCCAGGGTTCAAACCAGGACACCTCAACCACGGCGGAAAAAAAAAAAAAAGGAAGGGGAAAAAAAAAAAAGAGGTAAACAAATGCCACCAAGAAACTGCAACTTCCTCAGGCTGATCTCTCGCAAGGCTCACCTGGAGTTACATCATGGTGCTCATTAGGCACCAGCAACAGGAGCCCACAGCCCAGCCCAGCGCCAGCCAGCTCCCGCAGCACCCTCCGGGACCCCCCAGCCTCCCAGACTGCTCCCCATGCCTGGGGGTCTGCAGCTGCAGCCAACTTGTGCAGAGGGTCCCATGGGTACCAGTCCTCACCCCATCCCTTGGGGATCCCATGGAGAGACCCCCCACCAGGTCCTTTGCCTCGGGGAGGCAGGCACAGCACCCCATGGCCCCCACAGCATCCCATAGCCCCCCGTAGCCCCTGGACTGGTGACCAAGCCATGTCCCCACTGGGACAGCAGGTCCCTGGGGACTGGTGTTGCTGTGGGAAGATAAGGCTTCACCCGCTCTCCTCCTCTTCCTCCAGAACATCCTTGGGGGACACTGGGGGTGTCCCTGGGGGCAACGGAGCTGGGTGCCCAGGGGACAAACCCAGGCGGGGGTGGAAGGGCAGGATGCGGAGGTGATGAATGAGGGGAAGCTCACAGGGGAACCCTGGCCTGGGAATCTCTGCTCCGGGGCTTGGGATTCCTGTGAAAGCGCTTTTCTCATGGCCGGGGTGCTGGGGGGAAGCTGTGCCATGGGGCTGCCCTGGCTATTGAGGGGGTCACTGGGTTTGGGGATGTTTTTTCTCATGGGCAGGAAGCAGGTGCACCACCCCAGTGCCTGCGTCCTGCCCTGGGACAGAGCAGGGACCATTTTGGAGCATCCCTGAGGCTGCCCCAGCCCTGGGACTTCCTGCAGTTGGAGCATCCAACCATGCCGAGGCCAAGCCTTGGGCTTGCGAGGCCACATCATGATGCAAGAGTAATTTTCCTCAGCTTTGGATGGGTTTCATCAGCCTGGGAGCTGCTCCAAGGGGCGAGCACCAGCTCAGCTGCTCCGGCTGCCTGCTGGGATCGCCTGGGAACATCCCAGCGGGAGGATTTTGGGCACAGCCTCGGAGCGGGACGCTTGGCAGCCTCCCCCCAGCACGGATGTGCCGGGCTCCTGCTGGCACCTCTGCAGGAAACCTGCCCTCCGCCGAGGATGTGGGGAGCTGTCAGGAGCCCTAATTCATTGCCTCCCCAACCGCCAAACGGTGGCTTTGTTTTTCCACTGAGGAAAGAAAAGAATAATATAAAATAAAGCCACTGCAAGCTCCATCACCCGGGGAAGGGCGGCCGCAGCAGGACCAGGCACCCCGCGTTCAGCTTCTCCCTCCCCGTGTCCTCCCCAAGGGTTTCGCAGGGCAAAACCTCCTGTGGGAGCTCCTTCGCTCAGAAACAAAAGAGAAAAGAAACTCCAGGGTTTTTTTCTTTCTTTTCTTCAAGTGGAGGAACAGCGTGTGAATGCAGAAGCAATAATTCAAGCAGGAGCACGGAGCTGGAGAGCTTTCAGCTCCCCAACTCTGCCCAAGCCCCAGCAGTTTGCTTCGTGCTGCTCATTCATCTGCAGGGTTATTCTCGTTCTCTCCCCCTGGGAGAACAGAATTGGATTTGTTTTCCAGGTCCCTTCGCGGGCAGCTTGCTGAGGGTATGGTTCAGCACAGAAAAACCCTCTGCTCCCACCCTGCCTCTTCCACTGCCACCACCGAGGTGTTGCCCATCCTCTGGGCAGGAAGGTGATGTTTTATGTCCCTTGGAAATTTATACCCACCCTGCTGTTGCTGGGGATTGGATATCTCATTATCTACAGACAATTATTAAGAGATAATGAGATAACCACGTCTATGATTTCCTGGGTCTCCTCTTTATTGCTTTCCTGGGGTGGCGAGTTGTGCAGGTTGTTTTATTTTATTTACAAATAACTGTAGGCTCTGATGTGATGGAAATCAAAGTTTTGGTGGAGACGAAGCTGGCACAGTGTTGGACAAGCAACTGGGCCTGGCTGTGCGTTATTTTCTCTCACCCCAAAAGGTCATCTCATCCTGGGTGGAAGGAGCTGCGGAGCAAGGAGGTGAGGCAGGAGCTGGAAAGCTGTCCCCTGCCACCAAAAAAACCCCTTGGGGCATTTAAAAAAAAAAAATCCCAGCCCTCAGAGCCTGGGGTCTGACTTCCAGAACCGAGAGGGATGCAGGCGAGGTCAGGGAGGATGCTGGGGTCTCCTCCCCACACAAGGGGCAAAGCCACCTCTTGTCTGCTTGGACAAAGTGATGGTGTCCCCAAGCCCCCGCAGTGCCCAGGGGACCTGCCTCCATCCCAAACGGGTCGTGTTCAGGATGCAGAAGAGGACCCCAAGACCTGCTCCCCCCAAACGGTTCCCAAGCCAAGGAAGCCACAGCGTCCTGCGGTGGGGGGGCCGTGCAGCTGCACAAGCCCAAACCCCCCGGAGCCCTCCACGCTGCCACAGCCCCGCTGGGGGCAAACCGCCCGCTGCCTTCCCACGCTGGCGTCGGTTGGCTCTGAGCAGAAATCAAATTTCCAGGAAAGCTCCTCGGGCTCAGGAGGAAACTGGGGACAATGCTGCTGAGCTCCTGACATGGTGGGGGCTGCCCTGCAGACCCCCCGCCTGCCTTCCCCTGTCCCCCCATGGAGGGACACACAGGGACACAGGTCCAGCAGACATCTCCTGTTCTCCCTTGGGGTTCATCTGCTAATTTGGGGGTTGCAAGATGATTTGAGGAGGCGAGAGGGATTTTGTCATCACTGCTCCAAAGCCCAGACAGACAGCAGGAGCAAAGCCCGGGTATTTTCGGAAGGATGCTGGATTTGAAACCTTGGGAGCTGTTGGGTTTGTAGACAGTGGGGGATTTTTAAATCCCACCTCTCCTTGGCACCAGGAGGTTACCCACAGCCTGCCAGCTCTCCGGAAACTAGAGCACAACGATAGGAGGGAGTGAATCAAAGAGCAAAGGAAAAAGAAGAGGGAAAAGGAATAAAGGCGAGATGCTCCTGGAGCCGTCTGCCATGGGAAGAGGTGCCGGGTGCAGATCTGTCCCCTGGCCAGGGCTCCGGGTACCTCAGAGCCACCCCCGTGCACCTTCCCCATCGCTTGGATCCCCCACCTTCATCACTCCGGGTACAGGGTTAACTCCCCCCGAGGGGCTTAATTAGCACCAGGACTAACTGGGGAGCACACGGTGGGACAAAAGCCCTCCCTTTTTGGGGTCGGGGAGAAGCAGCGTGGCTGGGGAGCAGCTGGACGGGGGAACCCCCTTGGCTGGGGTCCCACCCTGAGCCCCCCCAGCCCTGTGCCTGCTGGGGGGAACCCCGGGAGCAGGTGCCCCACCTGGGGCACGGCATTCGGGGAGCATCCCGGGAGCTGGGGTGCTGGAGGCAGCAGCAATCTGGAGGCAGCAGGTTTCCTGAGCACCGGGAGGAAGCCCGAGCCTGGCCAACCGCAGATGGAATTGCCCGAGCGATCGGCACCGAGATAGACTCCAGGGCTGAGAAGCCTGAGAAAGAAAATTGAAAACCACATGGCGAAAACGTGACTAATTCAGTCCAAGCCTGACCTTCCCTGGGTTGTGCATCCTCGCCCACCATGGCGAGGGGGATGCTGCTGGCGGGGGGCAAAGGGTGTCAGTCCGGCTCTGGGGGCATCAGAGCTGGGAATCACCACCCACCGCTCCCCAGTGGTCATTTGCCCAAGTGCTTATGTCTCTAAAAAATAAAAATAAAAATAAAAAATAAAATAAAATAAAATAAAATAATAAAATAAAATAAAATAATATAAAATAAAATAAAAAGGTGTTTTTGGGGCTGGTGTGTGCTGTGGTCACGGTGTCTCAGCACAGAGCAGGTTTGTTGCCTCTCAGCCGATTTCAGTCGCTCATGACGAGATGAATCACACAGGAAGTTCAGAGAGAAGGAAATTCACAGCAAAAAGGAGCAAAAGGGCAGGTGCTTGCTCAGAGGGCAGGTAGAACCCTCTCTGCTCTAGAGCAATGTCAGACTGAGTTATTTCAAGGATTATATGGGAAAGAATCTGTGTTTTTTAATAAGTCGTCATAACACCAAAACATGCTCTAGAAATTAGAGGAGGCTGCTGGAAAAACCTCACACCACTTGTCACAGCCTTTAAAAGTCTTTTTAGGAGGAAAGGAAAAAGATATTACAGAAATTGCAGATTAAAAAAAAAAAGCCCCATCAGACTGAAAACCAGATCGAAGTGAGATTTAGTTGTGAGAGCGCAGCTGACTGACCGGCAGCGGAGATGTGGCCAAATCCGGGCGAGGGGGGGTGTTCCTGGCGGGAAGGTAAGCAATGTACCAACCAGCTCAAGCTGAGCAGGGATTATCTGCCACGGCCAGTGAGTTGCAATTCTCTTCAGCGAGGTAAAAACTAACACCGATATTTTTTTTTAATGACGAAAACTCCAAATGAGCAGCTTTACTATCCTGCCATTTGCTCATTTTAATATATAACGACTCTTATATACTACATACAAATATTGAACATCTGAAAATTAAATGTATAATAATGATTATAGAATTGCATTACGGTGCACACGATCGATGAACTCCAGACAAAGCAACCATGTGTAAACAGCAGAGCTCAGGGACTGGAAATTCAGAGCCAGCTCCTCCCAGCTGCTTATTTTCTTTGCAAGGAACCAACTGCTCCTGCCACAAACCTGCTATAAATTAAATAAAACTGTGAGGGAAAAATGGTGCTCGTGAGGCCAAGGAGAGGAGAAGTCAAACGCTGGTTTCTCAGGCTTTGTTCAAGAAGGTCCTTAATCACCTGGATTTATAATTAGGTGCATTCCTAAGCCCTGCGATGAATTGGAGCCAAAAAGAGCACGAGCGGCTTCACACACCTCCATGAGCCGGGGCTGGGGCAGATCTCCGCCTGAAACACTCCTTAACGCCTGCACGCTGCCAGTAATCATTGCGTTGCCTTTACAGTAAAGCTCCTTCTCTTGGGAAACCCCTCAGGGAATGTTTCACCCCCTTTCCCCTGCCACAGGAGGGTGCTCGGGGGGTTTGGTTTCCAACGAAACCGTGCTCAGATGATGGCGTTTAGGAACACCTCTGTGCTGCACAAGGAGCAGCTTGGACTCCGTTGGAAGAAAAGAATATTAAAAAAAAATAGAAATCTTAATTTCTGACATGTAAATCTTTATTTCTCACTTAGAAATCTTCCATTCCCCGCCCCTCAGAGGGTGCTGAGCCTCTGCCACCGCTTCACTCTGTGGCCTTGGGCAACTCACTGGACATTCAGCATCTGTGTCACTGGGTTAATTGGCTTTACAGGCCTCTAATGAGGGTTAATTATTAGTTGGGGAATGTTTGTTCGGACCTTTTCAGACGCGACTCCTTGGATAAACGCTAAATGCCAATGTTGGCAAATGGACTTGGGGCTTGAGCCTTTGGGCTGTGGAGGGTCCCCTGGGCAGGGGGATTAAATCCAGCAGAAGAGATTTTGGGGCGGGGCGTGACTGCGAGGGGGGCTAAGAAACCATCCCCAGCCCACCCCAGACCTTCCAGGGGTCCCTCTGGTTCCCCTGGGGGCATCCCAGTGCCAGGCTCCTCTGGAAGTGGGGGTCTCCCTGTGATGGGGGCTACTCTTTAACAGGGGCTCCCCACCATGCAGTGACTGCCTGCAGTGGGGGCTCCCCTTAATGGGGGCTCCATACAATGGGGGCTCCTCTTACTGGGGGGTCCTCCCTAATGGGGACTTCCTGCAATGAGGGCTGCTCTTAATGGGGGCTTAGTACAATGAGGGCTCCCTTTAATGGGGCTCCCCCCCAGTGTACGCTCCCCATACAGCAACTCCTCCCTAATGGGGGGCTTGGCTGCAGGGGGGACCCTTCCATAACAGGGGCTCCCCGCTGCGGGGAGTTCCTCTTAACGGGGGGCAGGAGATTACCATATACCGAGGGTCCCCGCTCCCAGCAGAGCCCTGACCACCTCAGCGCACATGTGGTGGGGCGGGGCTGGGCTGGGCTGTCCCACCCCGTCCCATCCCATCCCANGGCCGGCCCACACGCGCACCCAGCCCTCCTCCTCCTTCTCCTTCTCCTGCTCCTCCTCCTCCTCCCCTTCTCCCCCCACTTCCTCCGCACCATGCAGACTGGCTGCCGAGCGGGGCCGCGGCAGCAGGGCCCCCCCCTCCGCCGAGCCCCCCGCCCGGCCCCGTAGCGATGCTCCGGGGGAGCCCCCGCGCCCCCGCCGCAGGTGAGTGCGGGGTCGGGGGAGTCCTGGGCTGGGGGTGGGGGGTTCTGGTCCCCCGGCGATGGGGGGAAAAATGTGGGGGAGACAGGGGGGTTGGGGGGTTTTACCCATTTCTGGGCACTTTCGGTGGGCTGGGGGGGGCACCGGGGCATCGCCGGCACAGCCACCCTGGCTCCGGACACACCGATTAGACAAACGGACGGACGGACGGACGGATGGACGGATGGATGGATGGCACCAGGTCCGTGGCTGCATGTGATGCGGGCACGGGGGTGACAGTGGGATGTGACACTGATGGGCTGGAGTGGGGTCAGTGCGTTGGTAGCTGGGGGTCGGAGGGGTTTCGGTCCCCTGAATATTCCGCTGGGGCTCTGGAGGCAGTCGCGCTGCCCCTCCGCTGGCTGCTGGGTGCTTGAGGAAGTTTTTTTTTATAAAAGCTGCTGGGGCTGGATCGGGGTAACAGCCTCATCTGCGACACGAGCAGTGTCTCGCTGCGCCTGTTCGGTGACAGTGGTGTCTTAAAAAGAGCTGGCTCCGGCCGAGCACAGGCTCTGGCTGGGTTTTCCCTACCTGGGAAAAGCTCCGGAGCTGCAAACTTTATTTTTTTTTTGAAGAGGGATAAGGTCTGAATTGAGGGAGCTGGGACAAGTGATGCCTCTTGTTTGCTCCCCAAAATCACCTCAGCAGGGGGGGAGCCTTGCTGGCGATAGCATCCTGGATGGGAAAGGTGACCTCCTCATCAGGGATCCAAGGTCCCCACGACTGGGAAACCAGTACTGCAACAGGGCGGGAAACCACCGCCTTACTGGGGGAGCAGTCCGCTGGCTTTGGGGTGACACGGGGAAAGCCCCCACCATCAGCAACCCTCCACCCTGGGACCCCAGGGGGTGTCTCGGGGGGATGCAGGACATCCAGGGACGCCTGATGCCAAGGGGTTTAGGAGATTTGGGGTTTTCTCTCTCACTAGCTGCTTCCTGCGGGCTGGCTGGGAGTTGGCGGCTGTTTCTTCTCCCCATCACGTGGCGATGGAGGAGGCGGGAGGCTGCGATGCGAGGCCCCGCGTATTACTGCTGCGTTAGGGCATCGCATCCTGGGGACGAAATGCTGGGGAGCCGTGTGCTGTGCCTGGCTGCCCTGGCGATGACAGACAGAAAGAATTTATTTCTAATATCCAGTTGAAACCTGCCCTCTTCCAGTTTAAATCCATACGGGACAGCTTGGTGGTGTTGGCGAACTTGCTGAGGGTGCACTCCATCCCACTGGCCCTATCGCTGGCAAAGATGTTAAATAGCACTGGTCTCGGGGCCCATCCGGGAGGAGTGCCACTGTCACCAGTCTCCATTCGGACATGGAGCCGTTGACCGCAGCTCTCGGAGTGCGGTACGATAAAAGCAACGCTGGGTGTGTGGGTGGCAGATAAAGTCGTCTGTGGCCTGCGAGTGCTTATCAGGGAGGTTTTGCCTGCATGCGGCGGGGCGGCACGTGCTCCTTTACATTCGGTTTTACTCGTCTCCCTCCCTTCTGGGAAAAAAACCCTGCGAAGAAGATAGAGGGGAAAAAGAAATTTTAAAAAAATTAAAAAGAGGAATAAATCGGTTGTGTTTAATCCACCCACTGCTTTCCCCAGCCGTGGGGTTTCGGTATCACAAGTGCTGGCTGCGCGTGTTAGCGTTCACCCTGGCATCCCCCAGTGCTGATTCCTGGGTGCCCCTCTCTTCCCCACGGACCCCAGCCCTGGCGGCTCCCCCACAGCGGGGGGGGAGGCAGGATGGCATCCCCACGATGGCTGCAAGGGGATAGCCCCCGAGGGGATGGTCTGATGGCGACAGCACACACAGAGCTGTCTCCTTGCGTCCCACATGGCGCAGGTGTAGGGATGGGGAAGAGGGAGCCCATTAGTGCCCTCACTCTAATGAAGTTAATGAGCTCAAGCCCTATCAGACATCAGAGAATCCACGTGCTGCTGGATCGGTGGGAAGGGGCTGGGCTGTGTCTGAGGGGAAGGGTCTCCTCGTAATGGGATTCTGAGGCCTTCCCCCCCCCAAAAGAGGGGTCTCTGCTGCTGCACTTGGTTGGAGGCAATTTGGAAATGGAGTGATTGCATCAGCGCTGCGATGCACCCGGCGGCGTGACCTGGTCTGGCAGTGACGGCACGGCCGCTTGCACAACGTCCCTGCCACCGCGGGTTTTGTAGTTTGGTGTGTTTCAGGGAAAGGGGAAAAAGCAACAAGGAAATGTGGGAAGTGCCTTGATGACAGCTTTCCTGTCTCAGCATCGTCACCTTGCGGGAAGAGGGGACCCCACGCCACCGTCCCCCTCTCACACAGCATCTCCCAGGGGGACAGAATTAGCGGGGTGGCTGGTGGAGCCGTGCCCCCGGTTCTGCCTGTCTGGCAGAGGCTGGCAGGGCTCTGCCTGCGCGGCGGGGAGAGCTGGCAGGGTGCAGCGCTGGGATTGCCAGGGCGTGCGGCTCGGCTTTGGATTCCGGCCACGCTGCAGAGCAGAGCCACCGCACTCAGTCCCTTATCTACCCTCGCAGGTCTGCCCAGCTATCTGCTCCATTTCCCCTTCTGCGGACAAGGCTTTTATCTTATCTCCGCGCTCTCTTCCTCCGTTTCCTTCTTTGCTTCTCTGCTGACTCCTGCCCCAAAAAGATAAAAAATACATGGCGGGGGTGGGGGGGCGTGAAGAATAGACATGAGATCCCAGTGCTGTAAGTCCTTCCATGGGCTTCAGAGATGCTGGGCCATGCTTGGGAGATGTTTGGCCATGCTGGGAGGACGCTGAGCCATGGTCCAGCAATGCTCAGGTGGGTCTGTGGGCTTGCTAGGGTGATGTGCACAATGCTCAGGTGGTGCTGGGGGGATACTGGAGAAGGTCCAGTGATGCTCTTGGGGCTCAAGTGATGCTCAAGTGACATCTGGGGGGACACTGGGTGATGGTTCAGTGATGCTCTTGGGGCTCAGACAGTGTCAGGTGTCTCGTTGGGATGCTCAGGAGTTGCTGGGCAGTACTGGGGGGATGCTGACTAATGCCAGGAGATACTGGGGGGATACTTGTGCTGCACAGGGGATGCGGGGTGATGCTGGGAAGGCTGGGTGACGCTGGGACGGTCTGGCAGCTCCACCTGCTGGCATGCACCTCTGGCACTGTGGGCCAGCTCCCAGGGCTTCACTGAGGCTTTGAAACCGAAGCGGCCAGAGCTCTTCAGGGCTTTTCCAAGGAGACGATGGAGAAACACTCAGCCAGCCTGCCAGGATCCCCCCTGCTGGCTGTGGGGTCCCCCCCCGGCCTCATGCAGGGCTCTCCAGCCAGAGCCGAGCCGGGGGAAGCTCCTGACTGGATCCACGGTTTCCATGCTGAAGATCAAATGCTGCTTCTCAGTTGGGGTGGGTTGGTTTTTGGATCTCTGCCAGGTGCCAGGAGGATGGGAGGAGGGAAGCAAGCCCCCGTTGCCCTTGGCAGAGGCTGGCTGCGAGGCAAACAGGGCTTTGCAGAGCATCCCTCCTCTCCGTGAGCCTTCTGGTGTGATGTTGAGCATTGCAAATGAATAAGAAAAAGCTGCATGTGAAAAAAACGTTTTCTGCAGCCAGGGCATGGGCAAGCTGACTTTTGAGGTGCTTTCAGCAGACCCCATCACCCCGTGCCATCCCACCGCAGGCTGAGGTCTCGCCATGGGGAGCTGCTTTGCTCAGGATTTATTTTTTCTCCCTCTCCAGCTCACATCTCCCATCACATGCCCCGGTCAGGACATCAGCAGCAACATATAAATGGCTTCAAAACGACACTTGGAGTCTCTGGACCCTGTGATTTTCAACAAGCTACCTCGGCTGGAGACAGAGCCCACCGCCAGCTTCCCCGCCAGCCTCTGCAAATCCAGCCCCGTGCCCGGCTCCGAAAACCATTTCAACTACAAGGGCTCCTACTTCACCTGCCCTCTGCAACCCCCCGACGGCCCCGAGCAGCCCCCGGTGCGCTGGAGCCCGGCAGCCACGTACCTGCACTACAGCAGCGGTGGCCAGCCCCTGCCCGCGGAGAGGATGCTGGGGACATGCTTGTTGTACCGACCCCAGGGGTCCGGGCTGCAGCCCCCCGGCACCGACAAGGGCAAGGACAGCCTGATGCGGGACCTGCTGATGGAGAGGGACAAGAGGAGCAGCCCCCCGCCGGCTCTGGGCCACCCCTTCCCTGTGAAGAAGCCGGTGGTGGTGACCAAGGCAGCCCCACTGGCGGTCCCCAAGCCAGTGTACAGACCCCCAGCGTGTTTCATGGACCCCAGGGTGGCCCTGCCGCTGGGACATCGGGGGGACAGCCTGCAGCAGCGACCGGGGGATAGCGACTGGGCTCTGCCCCCCGCTGCCACCCACCCTGTCCCCCCCAGCGAGCCCCGCGGTGGCACTGGGCTGCTCAAGAGGGGTCCCCACCCCGACCCCAGCCTCCCGCCGCTGCACCCCAGCCTGGCACTGCCCGCCAAGGAGAAGACGGATCCCCCTGTGGCTTTCTTCCCCTACTATGCCACCTTTGAGAAATACAGGGGCCCCCCCAGCACCCCTTTTCTGGAAGCCAGCTGCCCCACCACCCACAGCCAGCGGAAGGTCCCCGAGGTCCCCAGGGTCAGCCCAGACCCCTGGCACAAGCTCCAGCACCCCGCTGCCAGCCCAGCGTACCGGGAGAGACCACCACCATGCTACCCGCACCCCCACTACCCGCTGCCCCTCCACAAAGCCCCCCTCCTCTATCACCCCCCTTCTCCCCCCACGGAGGCACAGCCCAGCACCTACAAAGGCTTTGGCTTTGCAGGGAGCGGGGAGCCCTTTCCCAGCCCTTACCTGAAGCCCCAAGCCCCAAGGAGCTATTTTCCCGGACCCTCAGACCACTACGTGCCGAGGACGGCCGGCACGGTGGCATCGCCCCCCCCCAAGCCGGCAGCTGTGCCGAGGGATGCCGAGCCGCCGCGGCGAGCTGGCTACTTGCCGAGTCCTGGCTTTGCCTTCAGCCCCGGCGATCCACCTGTGTTCGGCACCCCCTTCCCTGGCACGGAGCCGGGATGCCAGCCGCAGCGGGCGGAAAGTCCCCAGCCGCGAGGGACGGCGAGGCACGGCAGTGCCTTCCATCCTGTCTGCCCCCCCGAGAAGGTGCCCAGGGGCTGTGGGGGGCTCACAGAGACCTTTCCCAAGGGAGATGGGGGCTGGGTGAAAGCTAGCCAAGGGGAGCAGGAGCCCCCATACCCAGCGAGGAGGAGGGCCAGCCCGGCTCCCCAGGAGACCCTCCACAGGGGACCACCAGCTCCCATCGTTGCAGGGAAGGGAGATGCCTGCAAGGTGAAGGATGCAGCCAAGGAGCTCGCCCCCACTTCTCCATCCATATCCCCCCCGGCGGGGCTGAAAGACCGGAGGGACGGTGAAGTATCTCCTTCCTCCCCACCCATGCCAGTGATCAACAACGTCTTCAGCCTGGCGCCTTACCGAGACTACCTGGAAGGGACCGAGGGCTCAGCCCAGGTCCCCTTCTGCAGGGAACATCTGCAGGGGGACACCCCACCCCAAAACATGGGGGGCAACCGGGACCCCGCTGCCCTCAGAGACATCTCAGCAACGTCCAGCCTGCCACCCACGGGCACGGCAGCCAACCGGGTGCTGAAGATGGGCAGCAGCATGGTCCAGAGCCAAGGGGAAAACTGTTCTGGAAGGGTCCCCGAAAAAACAAAGCTTGTACCCCAAGATGGGGGTTCTCAGGGGGGCAGCCCTGGTGGGGCGGGGAGTGGGGACCTGGCTCCCAAGGATGTTGTGCTGGACCTCAGCTTGAAGAAGAGACTGGTGAAAGCTGGGGAGAGCTGGGGACCCATGGGCCACACAGAGGGGACACCGGATGGGGAGGACACGGAGGAGAAGGAGAGTCTGGGGGAGCAGGGGAGGGCGGGCAAGGGGGCTCAGCCTTGGGCGCAGCCCCTGCTGCTCGAGGTGGGCTCTGGGGACAAGAGCAACTTCCAGAGCTCAGCCACCTTCATATTCAAGAAATTCAAGATCCTGCGCTCCCTCCAGCCCAGAACTGTGCCCCCCCAGCAAGTCATCAGCCCCCATGCCCCCCAGCCCAGCCCACCACTGCCAGCCCCCTCCAGTTCAGGGACCCCCCCTGCCTCCCCGCTGGCCAGCAGCCCCCCAGTCCCCCAGCCCA
Source organism: Syrrhaptes paradoxus (assembly GCA_013400615.1). Classification (NCBI taxonomy): domain Eukaryota; kingdom Metazoa; phylum Chordata; class Aves; order Pterocliformes; family Pteroclidae; genus Syrrhaptes; species Syrrhaptes paradoxus. The sequence continues at coordinate 65,687 of VZTO01016474.1, read as the reverse complement.
GCACCTCCACCCCAAAGGGGGCTTGCCCAGCCCCACCGCCCGAACCCCCCCATGCCCCGGCAGAGGAGAGTGTCCTGCCACCTGGGCTGTGCGAGCCCCCCGCCCTGCCGGGCTCCCCTGGGCAGTATTTTGCCACCCTGCACACCTCGCTCTGCGGCGTGATCTCCTGCTCGGTGGCCAGGTCCCCCCCGGAGCTGCTGCGGGAGTGGTTGAAGGTGGCAGAGCCAGCGGAGGATCTGGGGGAGATGCCCAAATCGCCCCCCAAACCCAAGAATGGCTCGAGGATCCCCGAAGCCCAGAAGGCCACCAGAGGCAAGGAGATCTGGCTGGCTTTCCAGGACGTGGCCACCCTCCTCGCCAACCTCCTGTCCCAGCTGGAGACCTTCATGTTCTCCCGCAAGTGTCCGTTCCCCCACGTCGTCCGGGCAGGCGCCGTCTTCATCCCCATCCACGTGGTGAAGGAGAAGCTGTTCCCCCGGCTGCCCACGGCCTCGGTGGACCAGGTGCTGCAGGAGCACCGGGTGGAGCTGCGTCCCACCACGCTCTCCGAGGAGAAGCACTTGAGGGACCTGGAGCTGCGGAGCTGCACCTCGCGCATGCTGAAGCTCTTGGCTCTCAAGCAGCTCCCCGACATCTACCCCGACCTGCTGAACCTCCACTGGCACCACTCCATCCGGCAGCAGCTCGGTAGGCAGCCCGGACTGGGAATGGGGACATCCGTGGGTCCCTGGGGCTCTTGCAGGGATGCTCCAGCATCAGCTGCCACCCCAGTGCTGGTGTTTGGGGGGAGCACCCATCACCCATGGGGTCCTGCAGCATCCCTGTCCTACCAAGAGTTCCCTGGAACCTTTTTTCCGGGGGTTGTGGAGGGAGAAAGCTTGTGCTGGGGAGGTTTTGTCCTTGTCCGCCCGGGTGAGAAGAGTCATCCCAGGGGTATCGTGGAGGTGTCCGTCCCCTCCAGGCCACCACTCCTCCTCTGCATGCCAGACCTGTCCCATCCCACCAGTGACAGTCCCACCACCCCTCCCTGCCCGAACATATGCTCAAGGTCATTGCCAACAATTTCATTTCTTTCAGGTTCAAGCTCCCCAGATGGCCAGCACCCCTCCAAGTAGGTAATTCTTCTCATGGGTGGGTTTCTGTGTGTTTATAGGATTTATCCGCGGTCCTCTGCAGGGGTGTGTGTATCTGTGCATAGGTGCCATGGGGCTGGGGAGCTCGGGCTGGGCTGGAGCTGGCGTTTGTGGCTGGGGATGATTCGGGATGGGGAGGTGAAGACCCTGCCGCCCCTAACCACTCTTTCCTCTCCCAGGTAGCGTTTGGAGCCACGAGGAGCGTGGACGTGGCCACATCGCCGTCCCCAGCCCGTTTACCACCTCCCTCCTCTCGTCCCGCTCGCCTCTCCTCCTTCGTACGCGCTGTTCCCAGCAAACGGACCTTCCTCCTGGGTTTTAATCTTTAAAGTGCTGCCGAGATTCAACCCAACATCAAGGGTCAAGGGAATCCTAGTTACAGGACTGATTTTTTGTTTGTTTGTTTTAAATGAAGACATTTTAAAAATGTTACAAATTTACCTTTATAAGGAGCTGCTGCCTTGAGGGTATGTGGGTTGTTTTTTTGGTGTTTGGTTGTTTTTTTTTTTAAATACAGTAATTTATGTTTGTTTTTTTATTTAAACTCACTGTTTACTGTGCTGGGCCAAGGCGGCAGGAGCGACACTCCTCAGGCTGAGAGTTTCTGTCCCGATCATCGCTGAAAAAGGCTTTGAGAAAGATTGAAAGACTGTTGAAGAAAACCAGACTGCTTCCCAACGCCGATCCCAGCTGGCCCAAAGGAGAACACGGGTGATGCGCATTTAGGGACGACCTCTGTGGAGCTGCGGTGACCCCAGCACGAGCAGAGGGGCAGGAGAGGGGAGCGACGCTGCGAGACCTCGGAGGGGGAGACGGTTCCATCCCGCGGGCGCTGGGAGGGTGACGGGCATCCTGGGGGGATCCCGGCAGCCGAGGACGGATGGGTTCCCCCTCGCCCGCACATAGCAGAGGCCTTACAAACTCGACACTCAGGTGTTTTTCCAGCTGACGCAGGGCGTGGAGGAACAAAACGAGGATTATTATTTTTTTATTTCACTACAGGAAATATTTATTTTAAACTAAGAAAACAGAGGGGGAAAAAAAAACAAACCCTTCCCAAACTGTACCGTAGATTCTTTCTTAGCTGAAAGGTGTGTTTGTGGCTGGGGGGGTCCACTGGTGCCTTCCTGGTTTCCCACAGGGATGTACTGGCTGTACAGGGGACGGGAAGGGGCACTGCTGCTCCCCTCGTTCTCCCTGCCACACCGGGTCTGTGCAGAGCGTTGTGCAGCGCTTCGGAAAGCAGTGTTTGTTAATAATGTTGTACTTTTTATATCTATATATAAGGTTCTGGGAAAGAAAGTTCCTTCACTTTATTTAATATTTTGTAAGAATGCGGATTTTAAGAGGTGCCTGTCCTGATTAAAAGGGTTTGGCTCATTTTCAAACACACCGTGCTTCCATCTCTGCTCACCAGCCTGGGCACAACGGGGCCTTCCTGGGAACAGGGGGGTCCCAAACCAGCACCCAGCATCGCCCCGTGGCTGGGCAGACACACCCCAGGCTGGTTCCGAGGAGACCCCCAGGTGCCCTACCCCTTGCGGATGTTTTTCAGCCTCTTTTACTCAAGCCCAAGGGNCAGGCTGGTTCCGAGGAGACCCCCAGGTGCCCTACCCCTTGCGAGCCCCCATCAGAAGCACCACGAGCCAAGCACCCCGAGGATGTTTTTCAGCCTCTTCTACTCAAGCCCAAGAGGTGGAACAGCACTGCCGGGATGTGTTCCCCCCAAAGGGCATTTTGAGGAGCATCGGTGTGTTTGGGGCTGGTGCTTGGGGAAAAGGAGAAATAACCCAGGGCTTCACGAGGAGCAGAGGGAAGCTAGGAGCCATGCAGCTGGGCAAGAGCTTCACCTGGGGAAGGGTAAATGAGTTGATGTGTTAATTGGGAGCAGCTGGAAGGGAGCCACCCCCCTCCCAGGCAATGAGATAAAAGCGGAGGGCGGGGAGGGGGGCTTGGTGCTCTCCTCAGGTGCTGCCAGGTAAGCGGTGCTGGAGAGGGGGTGTGGCTGAGGACTCTTGCTGTCCCTGCGGAGGCTGTCTGAGACTGGGGTGGGGGGTGTTTTGGGCAGGGAAGGAGGTTGTGCCTGAGCCCGAGGCTGGTTAAAGCCTTGCTCTGCCTTGTGAAGCTCTCTGGCTCTCCTGGGGATGCTGAGGCTGGGCACAGTGCTGCTGGGCTGGAGAAGCTGCTTGGTGCTGCTGGTGACCAGGGAGGTTTTTGACAAGGGGTGTCCTGTCCCTGGCTCTGTTGTGGGGGAAGCACTGGGGACGGGCCAGCCCCTGGGAAGCTCTGGGGATGGTGGGGAGAGCTCGGAGGGACCCAGCCTAAAGCTCCTGCTGTACCTCTCTGCAGCTGGGCTCTCCGCATGTCTTCCCTCGAGCAGAGCCAAGGGACAGGACCACCGGACCCCGTCGATGTCACTACCCTACAGCCAAAGACGATGCCCTGTGGTGAGAGGGAAGGGGCTGTGGCCGTGACCCCCAGTCCTGCTGCCCGTGTGGCTGCTGGCGCTGGTGGGCTGCGGTGCAAAGCCTTCCTGGTGCTGGCCATCTGCCTGGCTGCCACTGCCCTCCCGTACAGCCTGGCCTTGCTGGCTGCTCCTGCCCAGGCCCCCCCAGGCTCCCTGCCTGCCTCCCTGAGCCCCCCGGGCTTGCCAGTCTCCCAGCAAGGGATGGGTGACAGTCTGGTGGCCGTGCATGGGGACCTGCTCAGCTATGCAGTGACACAGCAGCATGGGAGGGTGCTGGTGGGCTCTGCAGGCACCCCAGGCTGCTTCCTGGGGGTCAGAGAAGATGCGTCCTGTGGCTCTGACGCTGAAGGACAGAGCCTGGGGATGCCCGTTGCAGCCACTGCCTCTCCCTCGACTGCTCAGCACCTGGGATCCGGGCAGGGGGAAGGGCTCAGGCCAGGCACAGCAGTGGCTCTGACACTCTCCCCAGCACAGCACCTTGGTGTAGGGGTGACCGCTACCTCGGCTTGGCTCCCCCAGACCACGGGTGCTCCCAGTCCTGCCTCCCATTATCACCTTGCTCTAGGAAGCCTTGCCAGCACAGGACCAGGCTCTCATGATGTGATGCAGGTACCTGCATCCCCTGACCATCGGACCATGTCCCACAGAGCAGCTCTCAGCCCAGCTGCCAGCTCCAAGCCTCCAGCTGTGGTCATGGCAAGCAGTTTGTCATCTCAGGCTGGAGCTGGGGCAGCAGCACAGGCTCCCAGCATCTCACCTGCATCTCATCAACCTACAGCTGGTGGCTTCTCTGATGCTCAGTGTGGAGATCCAGTTGCTGGAGCCACACTGAGGAGTTGCAATGGGCAGAAGGAAGAGGTGAGACCAAGCCCTGACAAGGACCACCCTGCTGCTCCTCGCCCAGAGTCCTTGCTAGGGATGCCCTTGGCTCTGCCAACAGAAAGGCCATCCAGCTCGACTGAAATGCACCCCAGCGATGTGTGGGTACCTGCTGTGACAGCTGAGACGCTCTGGGACACGCAGCCTGCTGGCACCTCCCTGCCTGGCCCAGCAGCGCTGCTGGTGGACCCTGTTTTGGCCAAGGCCCTGGGCAATGGGTCTGGACTGCTGGGCACTCTCCTGCCACCACCCCCCCAGGCTGCATCAGCTCATGGTGGCAACCACCCTCAGGTGCTGGCTCCCTTCCTTCCTACAGCAGAGTCTGGGGGACCTGCTGCCACCCTGGGGACACCAAGTGATCTGCCCTCTCCCCCTGAGCTGCACAATCTGCCAATAGCCCCCAAAGCCCCTCCTTCCCCTGCTTGGAGCAGCGTCCCCAGTACTGCAGGTCCCTCTGTGACCGGGGTGAGCTCAGAAGCCCCTGGTGCCATCCCAGAGCCTGGACCCACCAAAGCAGTCAGCAAGGATGGAGCTGCTGTGCTGGCTTTCCCCCTTCCAGGAGCTGCTGGTGTGATACATGGCCCCACTCTGGGGTCACCTACCCAGGGACTATCTTTGCATCTGGGGACAGTGACTGAGGATGGACCCCCAGGACCCACCTGTGCCAGCCCAGGCTCTGTGCCTCCTCCCAGCTCCAAAAACCCTGCTCTGGAGCATTTCTCTGTAGCTGTGCACTGCACTGGCACCAAAACCTTGCCATCTCCATCCTACCCACTGCCTTCCACCGGAGCTGTGCCTGCAGCCAGCTCTCAAGCTCTGTCTGCACCAGCAGGAGCAATGCCTGATGCTCAGTCCATGTCTGGTCACCCCACCACCTCCCAGCACCCCTCTGCAGCCAGAGAGCATCTCCCCACAGCTGCAGGAGATGCCTCCACCCCAGCAGCACTGGTGACAATGGGCCAACCCTCCTCCCCTGGGCTCCCTGCTCCTGCACAGCCTCTGCCTCTGCACGTGCTGCCCTTGCAGTTCCGGCTGCTGGGCATCGCCTACACGGAGGAGCTGAGCAACAAGTCTTCAGGGAGCTACAGGGAGCTGGAGGAAGAAGTGACGCTGATGGTGAGTGCAGGAGCTTGTCGGTGGAGGTGTTGGTGAACCTCCTGGTCCGTGCCCTCTTCACAGGGGGGACTTTGCAAAAGCTGCTCAATTAACGGGTGCTTCTTTCCCCCAGCTAAACCAAATGCTGTCCACCTATGAGACCTTCCTGAGGGCAAATGTCCTTGAGTTTATGTGAGTAGGCAGCTCTGCCCTGGGGCAACAGGTAGGGAGGGGAGGGTCTGCCCACCAAAATGTTCCAGGTGGGTCTTTGTCCCCAGGGTCATTGTCCTGATGGGTCCTTGTTGAAACTGTTTGAGGCTCCAGACAAAGCCTCCTGAGGCCTCTCTGGGAGTGGGGTGCTAATGTGGGGATGATGGGGCTCTGAAGCTGCTCCCAAAGAGGTGGGTTGTCCATCATCTCATCTTCCTCCCAGGAATGGCTCTGTGGTGGTGCGAGGGGAGGCTCAGTTCCAGGGGGACACTCCTGCTCCCACCAACTCCCACCTCATCCGAACAGTCATCTCGGAGGTGAACTGGGGAAGGAGCACCTTTGGCTGGCAACTGGAGCCACAGTCTGTCCGGTCTGGTGGTAAGCTGTGGAGATCTTCCCCCATCAGAGGGGCTGCTGGCAGTGTCCTCCCTGCACATCTGTCACAGCCCAAACCTGCCCAGTTCAGAGCACAGGCTTTGGTCGCCATCTCTTCTCCTGACCCATGCAAAGCCCTCTAGTGCTGAGGATGCAGTTGGACCCATGTGCTCCAGGGCTTCTGGTAAACTCTCTGGCTTCCCCTCCTTGACCTGCTTCTCCTCTGCCAGAGGTGGTACCTACCAAGCCCTTCCCACCACAAAATGTTCAAGCCTTTATCTTCACTCGGCTGCTCTACTGGCTTCTGCTTTCAGCGTGTGGCAGAGGAGGAGCTCCAGGCTGGCTGATCTCTCCCAGGGAAGGTGGAGGAACAGGTATAAATGTAACTGTCTTCTGAACTCTCGTAGGCTTCAGCCTGGAGAACCTGGACCCAGAGAAGCTGTCTGTCTCCTTCACTGTCCTCCAGTCTGGAAAGAGCAGGACAGCCTCCCTGGAGGAGCTGATCAGCGAGGTACGGTGAGGCTGGAGGCTCTTCCAAAGGAGGATGTGGGGCACTTGGCCCATCAGGAAAAGGGGCACAGGCTGGCTGTTGCCCTGCCTGCGTGGTGGGACAACGTGTGCTAAAGCAGGGTGTGAGCTGTTGTCGCCTCTTCCCCCAGGTGACTCAGTCTCTCAGCCCGCTCTACCATGTGAGGAACTTCACAGTCGCCCAGGTCAGGTATGGGACATGACAACTCCTCTCCAAAGCTCATAATGAGATTAACTTCCCTCCCTCTTGTACGTGCTGCAGAGATGGGGAGGATGGGTTGTGCTGCACTGGGAGAACTGGGAGGGTGACAAATACTGTAAGCAAGGACCTTCCCTGGGCTGCTGGAAACAGACCAGCAAGGGTGTGCTTGGTGAGCCTGGTCCCAGCTTTCCTGCCTTGCTTAGGGCCCTTCTCTCCCCTTAGAAGCATCAATGGGGACCTGGAGGTCACTGGAGACACCTACCTTGACACGATTGCCCACGCTGATGTCTCGGAGGTTCTGCAAGCCCTGACAGCTCTGGCAACCAGCTCTGTGGACCTGACCTCCCTCTCGGTGGAGGGTAAGGACAGTCCCTGTGGGTGGCAGGGCTTGCTTACAGCTCTGTTTGCCCACCACTCATGTCTTGCCTCTCCAGGAGCCAAGCCTCGCCTGCAGGTTTTCCCGTTCTCCTTCGTCATCATCAACAGACACTTCAGTGAGGACCTTCGGGACCCACTTGCTGCAGAGTACCAGGATCTTGTCAGAGACCTCAGCGATGCGGTAGGCAGGGCTGGTGGGAGGCGGCCAGGGTCCTCCTGGGGTGCTGAGGATCACTGGAGGAACAGGGGACTGCTTTGGGATTGTCCAAAAGTGATCCTCCCCTCCAGTGCCATGGCACTGAGACCTTGGTTGGCAGGATGTCTTCTCTCTGCTGGTGTTGCCGCCACAGAGCATCCAGGGACATGGAGATGCTGCAGGACCACAGCTGCCCTGTGTCCCTGCTGCGATGGCCACCCCAGCTCCAGTATGGCTGTGGCAGTGGTGGTCTGGTTGGGTGAAACACCTGGGAGGCTGGTGTGGAGCTGAGCAGAACCTTTCTTCCAGGTGGCAAGAGCCCTGAGCAATGAGTTGAGCTTCCGGCAAGTGGTGATAAGAAAATTCCTGTGAGTGGGTGCAGAGGGGAGGGCAGGAGAGGGGAGCAGGGGTCAAGGGATCTGGGGGGGTGTCCCTGCAGACATCAGCCCACAGGTCATGGCTGTCGGATGCGTAGTCTCAGCCCCAGAAGGGTTTGCAGCAGACAGCAGAGGTCAAGCATTTGTCCGCTGTCTCTGGAGTGACCTGCCAGCCCCCCAGGAGCAGATGCAGAACCAACACCTCCCTGAGGGCAGAGCCATCCCCCAGCACCTGGCTGTGGGGGCCACAGGGGGACCGGCAGCCTCTGGAGCTCTTCCCAACCCTGTCTACAGGCCTGGCTCCTTGATCTGCCGTGGGGACCTGGTCTTCCAGCGCCCTTCTCCAACCAGGCTGGAGGTTTGGGAGATACTTGTGTATGCAGTTGGGCTAAACAAGGCTTTGGCTGGTTCCGACTTCCAGGTGGAGCCACACTCTATCCTTGTGGGAGGTAAGCTTCCCTTTGGGGTGGGGGAACAGGAATTTAGGTGTGGAGCCCCACACTGGTGGCAGTGTGAGCAGAGCAGATCCCACAGCCAACTAGATCCAGATCTGCTGTGCAAAGGGAGGGTGGGATGTCTTGGTTGGTGAGGTGACCAGCTTGCAATGGGTGATCTGAAAGTAAAATTCCAGTAACAACCCTCCCTGGGGTGACTGAAGCTGGAGAGACCCATCTGCTGCAGGCTGCCATGGGACAGGAGGGAAGGGTTAGCTGGAAGGGGCAGGGAGTGTGTCAAATCCATCTGACTGGCATCTGTAGTGCCTGCTTCGTCCCCAAGGGGGGTGGGTGGCTGCCACCTCGTGGGGCAGAAGTCCCCTGTCCTGCAGGCTCTGCTGACTGATGTCCTCTGCTCCAGACCTTGCCTTGGAGCCGCACCCCCTGCCCCAGCCAGAAGACACCCTGGAGCCCTCCCTTCCCCAGCTGGAGAACACCCTGGAGCCCTCCCTTCCCCAGCTGGAGAACACCCTGGAGCCCTCCCTTCCCCAGCTGGAGAACACCCTGGAGCCCTCCCTTCCCCAGCTGGAGAACACCCTGGAGCCCTCCCTTCCCCAGCTGGAGAACACCCTGGAGCCCTCCCTTCCCCAGCTGGAGAACACCCCGAAGCAGCCCCCCCGGCCCTGGCCAGGCTTTTCCGAGTACATCATGGCCATCATGGTCCTGTGCAGCCTCTGCATCATTACTGCTCCTCTTGCCTTGCTGGTGGTAAGGGTGATGTCTGTCTGTCTGTCTGCTGGGGTGAAGCAGCCCCCTGTCCCTGTGCTGGGAGGCACAGAGCTGAGGGCTGGTGTGGGGCAGCATGGCTGCAGCATCCTGCTCTCCTCCCCTAGTACCTGTGGACCAGGAGCCTGGGCTGGAGGGATGTGGCAGCTCTCCGGGACAGAAGAGACCCTGAAGCAGGGCCCCAGACCCTGGAAATGGATAACCAAGGGTTCTGGGCATCCTCGGAGCAGGCAAGTGGCCTTTCCCATCCCTGGAACTGGTTTCTCAGTGCTGGAGCCTTGAAGCACAGCTGGTGTTTCTGTTGTACCTGGTAGTGGTCCTGGGTGGTGCTGGGGGTTGGAGAAACCCCTGTGGGGTGGGAGAAAGGAGACATCCCCCCCATCCTTGCCAGGGTCGGACACAGTGCCATTTCCCCCTCTCCCCTGCAGGCTCCTGAGGATGCTCAGACACACTGGCACAGCAACCCTGCCTGAGAAGAGGGGATGGGTGGCTGGTGGACAGCCCAAGAAGCTGTCCCTGCATCCTGGACTGCAGCTGCCACCCCCTTGATGAGAAGGATGGGGGCTCAGCTGGATGGAGGAATGACTTTTTATACTGAACTTTAATAAACGGGTGATAGACTGTCAAGCCTGGCTCTGGGTGGTCTCTGCTGCCCCTGCCTGGGGAGGGGCAGCCTGGCTCTGGGCTCCCATCAGCTCCAGTTTGGCTCTGGGGGCAGGAGGTGCCAGGGCAGCTGCCTGGCTGTCTGTGGGTCATGCTTTACCCCCAGGCTTGCTTAGGAGCCACCACTCTTCCTGCACGGACCTGGCTCTGAGCACACCGAGCTGCTGGTTTAACTGACATCAAAATGCTGAGCTTGGTTTTCCCAGCTCTTAATTAACTAGCCTGCAGTTGGGTTTATTTATTCTAGAATCAAAGATCTTCTAGAATGGTTTGGGTTGGAAGGGACCTTAGATCATGGAGTTCTACCCCCCTGCCATGGGCAGGGACACCTTCCCCCTAGCCCAGGTTGCTCAAAGCCTCATCCAGCCTGGCCTGGAACCCCTCCAGGGATGGGGCATCCACAGCTTCTCTGGGCAACCTGGGCCCCTGCCTCACCACCCTCATGGTAGAATATTTCTTCCTAAAATCTCATCTAAATCTATCTTCTTTCAGCTTCAAAACCATTGCCCCTTGTCCTGTCACTATACTCCCTGATAGTCCTTACTGTACTCTACAGTGGGGGGCAGAGCTGATCCCATCCTGTTCTTGGGGTGCTGGTCCCTGCTTCACCCCTGCTGGGGCTGTGCCTATGGGAACTAGGAGCCTGGGTGCTGCTGGTGGGGCTGTGCTGAGCCCCCCAGCTCCTGGCAGAGGGGCCAAGACAAGGACCACAGTGCTCTTCAACTCCTTAGATGTGACCCCCAAGCGGAGAGTTCCTTGGGGGAAAAATGTGCTGCATCCCCAAACCTCAAAAGAATCACAGCTTGGGCGCCCAAAGGCACAGAGCAGCTGCCACTGCTGCTTGTCAACTCGGCTCTGGAGGGCTGGCTTTGCAAATCAAGGGCCACGAGCTTCCTCAGAATTGACTCCTCTCCTCTCTTGGATGTCACCCTACTGCCAGCACGACAGCAAAGAGCAATCAGGGTAACCCAAAGCCTGACCAGACCAGTTTTACCGTGCTTAGGAGGAAAAAAAGGAAGCAATTATATAGAAATCTCTTTAAATGCTGGTGTTCTAGATGTGACACTTACCCGAAGGCGCAGGCAGGATACACCTGACCTGCAGGGGTGGAAGGAGGTGTGCCAAAAAAGGGGGAATCCTGAGAAATGGGCCGAGCAAAGCTGGGCAGGGGTGTTGCAACTGGGCTCATAAATCACCCTGGCCGGGGGGGAGGGGAGGAGACAAGTGGGGTTTGCAGAGGTTCTGTGGATCCCCTTGGGGCAAAAACAACCAAACAATCAAATACTGGCTTATAACTTTAATGCATATAATTTTTTTAGGAAAAAAGAGAAACACTGAATGTAAAATGTAGTGTAAATGACTTGGTAAAGGCAACTCATATCAATAATACTCCCCACCAACAACTTACAACAAGTTGATAGCTGCTAACCATCACCCCGATGTGCCAGGAAAATAGAGGCAGGAGATCAAGAGATGCTTGAAGACAAAAGCAACTGGCGCCTGGCTGCTGCCTCGCTCTGCCAGGTCTGCAGCAGCCACTGGGTCCCTGCC